>JAQQZR010001593.1:0-10903 GCA_030068235.1 Notoglanidium macrostoma
CACACGCTCGCATTCACACCTATGGGCAATTTAGAGTAGCCAGTTGACCTAATCTGAATGTCTTTGGACTGTGGGAGAAAACCGGAGCACCCGGAGGAAACCCACGCATGCACGGGGAGAACATGCAAACTGCACAGAACGGAACCCAGGACCTTCTTGCTGTGAGGCGACAGTGCTAACCACTGCACCACCGTGCCGCCGAAATCTTTATATTGTGTAACACAATTATCTCAACCGACAGTGGTTGAGAACAACAGAGCTAAGATCCTGTGGGACTTCAAGTTCCGGGCAGATCAGCAGCTGCTGGTGAACCAACCAGATATAGTGGTGGTTGATGAGGAACAGAAAACAGCAGTGGTGATACATGTGACAATCCGAGCTGACAGTAAAATCAGGAAGAAGGAACATGAGAAAACTGAGAAGTAACCAGGCCTGAAGGAACAACTGGAACACATGTGGAAGGTAACGCCCAAAGTGGTTCCAGTGGTAATAGGAGCATTAGGGGCTGTGACTCCCAAACTTGGAGAGTGGCTCCAACAGATTCCGGGCACAAAAACTGAGATCTCTGTCCAGAAATGTGCAGTTCTAGGAACAGCTAAGATACTGCGCAGAACCGTCAAACTCCCAGGCGTCTGGTAAAGGACCCGAGGTTGAGGAAGACACATTCCACCCACATTTTATACTGTGTATACAAAAGGGATAACATGCAGCTTGAAACATGATCTCAAGCAACCAGCCTATGAAGACGAATAATGATGAATAATGAATTAACAATGTTTTTCATGGTACATCAGCATCTGCACACTGACCAGAGCTTGTTGGTAAAGCAAGTGATGATTATTTAGAATGATCTAAGCTGTTTTAACAGGAGAATGAGCGATGTGGGGGGAAAATACTAAATATACCAACTTCATTATAGATTTGCTGCACTTAAGAAGTGGCCTTTTTCTCCTCAGAGAGCTTGCCAGAGCCAGCTGTTTATACTTTCTGTACCACAAACACGAATTAGAAAAAAAATAGTTCACCTTAACTTAACTAACTCCAAAGTTAACAGACACTTTGGCTACACACAATGCAGATGGTTCCACTATAGAAAACGTCCTGCTCCTAAAATGAAAGGCCAGTCACAATTCTACACCCCGGCCCCTGTCACTGGTTTTGATTTTCATTCATTCATTGGTTCTTAAGTAATAACTAAACATGTACAACATGGACATGATATTATGATATGATTATATGATATGATCGGGAATCTTTTCTATGACTTCTATGATGTATATAACTGAATAATCTTCTATGACATGAACAGACTGAGGTGAGTGAAAGCAGGTGCAGTTCAGTTCTTTTAATAAAACATTAAGGCAGAGGTACAAAAACATGAGGCAAAAATGTGTGTGTGTTTTTATGTGGCTAGAGTCTCAGGTGTTTTGGTTAATTGGCTGCACTTGCATCCAATCAGAAGTCTGGGGATTGTAAGCAGAGGGAAAGAGGTGGCCTAGAGCGTGGTAGTGGAGAGTGGTGAATCATGGGAATTGTAGTTTGGGTCAGCAGAGGGCAAGAGGCACTTACTTAATTTTGTAAGTGACAGGATCTACTTAACTCAATACCTCAGAAGGTCCCATACAGCAAGCGTTGAGCTTGCGCCATCCAGGTAGCCAGCGGATGTTGCGGGTTAAGAGCCACACCTGATCCCCTGGCCGGAACTGAGGTGCTTCTCTCTGGCGATGGTCAGCGAAGTGCTTGTTGTTGGTAGATACCTGTTCCAGGTGTCGGTGCGTGTGCTTCAAGTGTATTTATTACTGGGCTGAGTGTCATTGTGTTCTACCTTGATAAAATTATTTACTTAAGCAACCACCCGTGTCTTGTAATATTTGGCTGTGAAGAACTCAAATGTTTTTCCTCCACATAAGACTTCACCTACAGTTTTCCAAAACAGTCAATATCAGTTAAGATCCCCAAATTAACCCCTTAAACTATCTTATCCTGTTACTAGACACATTTCCTGAATAATTCAGCTTCCTAATTCATTATGAAATCTTTATTTTGTGTTTTCGGGCTTGCAAAGAAAAACAATAACAAAATCATTGTTTTAATACATGCATGTAGTGCTAACAGAAAAAGAACTAGAGAGGGAAGAAATTGGTTCCTTTGAACGGACTTGTATGAACTCCAGTAGTTTTATTTTGTAAACCATCTTAGCAAGAAGAGAGGGGGATATGAATGTGATAAATAGGGATAAAGGGATATAAGGAATAAAACCCTCAATAGTTGTGCTGTTTTTGGAAAAAACATGGTGCGTGACAACACGCATGGTGGCGTGACATGAAACAAGGCTGTTGTTATCCAAAGGAGAATATTTTTCATATAATGGTATGTCCTAAAGTGTTTTATTTTTCTCAAGTCCTGCCAAATTTTGCAACAATTATCATTTTTTAAATGATCGAATCATACTTTTTCCCCCTCCTTCTATCCTGAAGACATTTCCATGGCAAAACAAAGTGCTGACACTGGAGACTGCTTCCACAGATGGGACCCGATCCAGCAAAATGAGTCACAGTGACCATTGTTTTTGTTTATATCACACATACATTTGTCTTACAATCCCTGTGAAAACCTTCTGTTTTCAAAATTTTTAATGCAGCTAATTACAGCAATGCTTACACCTAACACTAAAGGTAAACACCAAGTTAGGCAAAGGTTGAAACCCCACTAAAAAATATTATAATTAATTTTATGCTAAGGCAGCGCGGTGGTGCAGTGGTTAGTGGGTTCAAACCTGCCAGCCGACTGAAGCCTTTCTGTGTGAAGTTTAAATGGTCTCCATGTGCCTGTGTGGGTTTCCTCCGGGTGCTTGGGTTTCCTCCCACAGTCCAAAGACACACAGCTTATGTCAGCTCTAAATTGCCCATATGTGAATGTGAGTGTGAATGACTGTTCACAGGGTGTACCCAAGCTCTTGCCCAAAATCAGCTTTCATTGGCTCCAGTTTCCCCACGACCCTGATGGATAAGTGGTATAGATAATGGATGGATAATTTAATGCCGAAGTGTACTAAGTAAGCATACTGTAGAAGGTTTGTTGGTAAAGCAAGTGGTGAGCAATTATAATGATCTAAGCTGTTTGTTTTTTTCATTGGAATGATATGGAAAAACCCAGAACACACTAGATAACTACTTTTGGCCCACCCTGTAAATACACTCACTGTCCACTTTATTAGGAATAGTTATCTAATCATTCACTCGTGGCAGCAGCACCATGAAAAAAATCATGCAGATACAGACCAAGAGCTTCAGGTAATGTTCACATCAAACATTAGAATGGGGAAAAACTATGATCTCGTTGACTTTGACTGAGGCATGGATGTTGGTAACAGATATGCTGGTTTGAGTATTACAGAAACTCACACAACAGTCTGTAGAGTTCTAAAATAATTTGCATTTAAAAACATTTGTACGTCAACAAAGAAAGCATCATATTATGTAAGATATGTTTTTTCAGACCAAATAAAACATAACTGGGTTATTTTATATATACCTATATATAGCTATATAACACCTTACAGTCTTAAAAAGTATTATTTTTAATAATATTTTAGTATTATTGATATAACCTGCAGACTCCTTGGGGTAGTCGGTAAATGAGTAACATGCAGTAAATTGGAATATTATTCTGGTATCACAGCGTTTAGTCTCTTTATTTAATTCAGTTATATTTACACTGGCCAAATGAGTACATTAGAACAGTGGTCATGTGTCAATGTTTATTCCTACCTTTAATTTCATTACAGGTATTGCATTTCTCAAGATGGACATATAGACATATTATAGAAGCAGCTCATTTTTTTTTGTCTTTTCAGGGATTAAGGCAGAATAAACATGTTGTGATTAATGTTGTGGTTTAAACAGGTGCCATTCCATATGTCATACAAATTCAAACTCCTGCTTGGGTGTTAGTGGAGTTTCTTTGGTGTCTCTTTCTTAATGGAGCGTACTGTATATTCAGAAGTATTCAATGGGGTCGTGATGAGATTTGAGTGTCTGTATACCATGAAGTTCCTTATAGACACACAAGTGAACATATTCCTCTCCACCCACATGGACCTGCAAAATACATTTGTCAGTGGCCATCAAATACAAATTATTATTTGGAGAAAAGGGGCTTCAAGTATGTTAACTGAGAGACTGTGAGTGGGTTTGTGTCCGACCTTGATGAAATAATTAGTTCCAGCTGTCTTGTAGGCTACAGCAGTGAAGATGGAAAACCTTCTTCCTGCTTTTTGGTCTGCATAAGACTTCATCTGTGGTTTGGATATTAGTCATTAGTAATCAGAACTTCGACTTTTATTCAGGAGTCATTTTTTACAACTTATATAAATAATTGTTATTACTCATAGCTGTCATGTGTAGAAGTCATGGTAATTTGGTTTCACTGAAACAGTACAATTAAGAAATTCAAGCTTACTTACTGTTAAAGACATGTGACATGTTTATAACAACGTTATAAAAATATTCAAGAGGAAAGAGTGTGCCTCTAGCTGAAATGTCCCTCACCAGACTCTCTACCTTTTCTCTCTTAAAGCTAATTAGGGAAAAAAGCAGCTTGTCATGTTACTGAGAAACCTCAAAGTGCAAACTCTGTGCTGAAAACCTTGCCTTGTAGGAAAACTTACTGTTACAGAGCGCTGAGAATGGAGACTCCTTCCAAAATGTTAAATAAATGGCTCCTTATGGAAAACTTCACTATGCCAAAGATTATATTTTTCTTTGTCAATTAGCAACATGTTTTAAGCTGATTTTTTATCAGCATTAGATTTTGTACAACATCCACCATTCAAGTCCCACTGATTGAGTTGTTAGAAACTTGATCAGCACCTTCTGATGATTCAGATTTGAGAATTAATCAGTACTGTAAAATAAAGAATGGATAACATGCAGTTTGAAACATGACATCAACCAACCAGCCTATGAAGATGAATAACGATGGAAATAGAAAGAAGATTTAAACACTAAGTTTAGCAAAGACAGAAACCCTCCAGAAAAAAAAATAGTTTTATTAACATTGTTTTTCCTGGTAGATCAGCATCTGCACACTGACTAGAACTTGTTGGTAAAGCAGGTTGTGATTATTTAGAATGATCTATGCTGTTTTAACAGGAGAATTAGAGATGTGAGGGAAAAACTAAATACCAACCTGATCACAGATTTTCTGCACCTCAGCAGTGGCCGTTTTCTCCTCAGAGAGCTCGCCACCGCAAAACCTTTTTGCCAGAAACATTAATTGAGGAACAAATAGCTCACCTTAACTTTACTAAAACTCTGAAGTCCCACACACTGTCCCAAATTGCAGAAGATAAAATAGATGCATTAGTATATATACAACTCATAAGTCCCGCCCCTAAAATGAAAGGCCAGTCATAGGGTGGCACCCCGGCCCTGTTACTGGTTTTCATTTTCATTCATTCATTGGTTCTTATGTAATCACTAAATGCATACAACATGGATATATGATATGATATGATAATACACTATATATATATATATAAAATAATCAGGACTTTTATTCAGGAATCATTTCTTATGACTTGTACACATAACTGTTCATAACTGTCAAGTGTAGAAGTCATGGTACACTGTAAAAACAAATAGCCTATTTTTATATTATGTTATGACAACTTCTAATGAAATTATGTTCAGCCAATGAACTACACTGAGTTAGGGGAATGAGCTTTATCTCCACATTCAAAGGTATTTTAATGTCCACGTTTCTTAATAATCAGTGGCATAAACACAAAATCTTAAGTGGCTTACTCAAACAAATCAAGTTGTTCCAACTACTTTTTTCCACATAATTTCAAATAAATTTTTAAGTGTTGTGTACTTCCATCCATTATTTATGCTGTGTATCTGTCACAGACATGGGGAAGCAATTCAGAGAGGGCTAGGAACAAATATTGTACCATTCTGATTGTTGTTTCCTTAAAGTGTATTATAGAGAATAGAAAGAAAAATAAGTTATTTAAAGAGTGAAACTCGGCTAAAAATTATTATAATTAATTTTATGCTAGGGCAGTACGGTGGAGCAGCGGGTTCGAACCTGTCATCCGACTGGAGCTTTTCTGTGTGGAGTTTTTGTTTTCCTTGTGCATGTGTGGGTTTCCTTCAGGTGCTCCATGCAAAAAGTCATGCAGATACATGTCAAGAGCTTCAGGTAATGTTCACAAACAATAGAACGGGGGAAAAAATGTTATCTCAGGAACTTTGAAAGTGACGTAGGTGTTGTTACCAGATGGGCTGGTTTGAGTATTGCAGAAACTGCTGATATCCTGGCATTGTCATCACGAAAGTATTATTTTTAAATTGAATTGATGTGTACACACCCCAGGTTAGGGAGTAAACAACACAGAAATATGAATATCAATTTGTTATCATAGTGTTCGGTCCCTGTATATAATTAAATTTTATTTCCAAAGAATTCTGACCAAACGATTACCAGAGGTCATGTATATCAATGTTTATTCTTACTTTTAACTTCATCACATTCCTCAAGATGAATGTGAGCATGCAAAAGCTGTCCTGACTGTAGTATCATTGTGAATGGTGTATGTGAAGGTATAACATGCCATCTGAAACATGATCTCAAGCAATATGAAGAGGAATAATGAAGAAAATAGAGAGTTAATCACTAAGTTCAGCGAAGACAGAAACCCTGCAGAAAAAAATAGTTTCATTAACATTGTTTTCCTGGTAGATCAGCATCTGCACACTGACCAGCGCTTGTTGGTAAAGCAGGTGGTGATCAGTTAGAATGATCTAATCTGTTTTAACAGGAGAATGTGTGCTCCTGTTTCCTCCCACAGTCTAAAGTACGCTGCCTCTCACTTGAAGTCAGCTGGGATTGACTCTAGCTTTACCCCCCCATGGATAAGCCACATAGAAAAAAGGATGGACGTTTGGATGAAATGATATTCACCTTGAAACGTCCTTTGCGTTGTATTTTTTTTCAGCTTGAAGGTCCTCTAATTTCAGCTTTAATAGAAATAGAGTGTCCCGAGTGCTTCCAGCATCCGTCAGCTAAAAATTTGTAAGTAGCTGCAGTACGAGAGATCCCAGCATCCAGGGTGGCATCATCCGACACCACACCACCAACATAAGTGAACTTGTAGACATGTTTCAGCTGATAGTCATCAATTTTGATGTTGAGATGAATCTGGATGATTCCTATTTTTGATTTGCTGATAGTAGGTCCCCAGCTTTTACATGTGCTGTCGAGAGATGACGTGGCTTCCTGTAGCTGGTACGCCTTGTGGTCTACAAAGGCTCCATCATCAGTGTAAAGCAGTTACCTGAGTATCATTCTGTACTGACTTACTATTCAAACGTCTGGTATTGAACAAATTGCCGCCCTGCTTGTATCGTATCCTCACATCAAAATCAGGAAGATCATTAAAGGCATGACGCGGCATGAAAGTAAAGGATAGGATGAATAAGGTAGGACACTGTTGACAGTGTTGAAAGCCTTGACCAAGTCCACAAAAAGGACATGAATTTCCTAGTGTTGTTCATGGCTTTTCTCTAGTTGTTGTTGTAAGGCAAACATCGTGTCATCCATAGAGTGACTGCCACGAAAACTGCATTGAGCTTCTGGAAGGTGTATTTCGATGCAGGGTCAGATCCTGTTGAGGATGACTCTTGCAAAGAACTTCCCAACCTCTGTAATTGGTGCAAGTACAAAGACAAATTTCTTGAAGAGGGTCTCAGTCTTTGAGGTCCTGGGGTACCCTTTCTTCTGTCCACATGGCAATTAGAAGGATATGGAATTCAACCAAGAGAGGCTCACCTTGAGGACTTCACATGGAATGCAGTCTGGCCCAAGTGCCTTATCTGTGGAGAATCATTTCAAGGCCTTGGCAAGTTCTTCGAGTTGGAGGGTCTTCTTGAGGAATTTTGTCCGGTACTTAAGGGTTGGCTGTGCTGATTTGATTTAGCAAGATGCTGAAATGTTCTTTCCACCGCATGAGGATGACCTGTTTATCAGTTAGATAAATTACATTGATGTAATTATTACCATTATTATGTCAACACAACTCATCAAAACATTTGCAACTTAAAACGTTTACTGAAATCAACATAACAGAATTTTTATTTTACAACCATGCATTTAATTAAATGGTGGTAATAGGTTCCTTGAATTACTTATTAGAGTGAGGATTTACTGAAACCGTACAATCCCCAGCGTTGAACTAACGCTTTCAGATTCAGCTGAGCCCTAATGGACTCTAATATCCCCCGAAAGAGTTATTTCAATACTCTAGGTGTCAATTTCTCACCTTGACTAATAATGACAAGTTTTCCTTGTCATTAGTTTTACTTTTTTTTTTTTTTTTTTTAATTTAACACAGATAAGAGAGTGTGGGAGTACACTACAGTCCTACACTGGTGTAGTAACTGATACACTACTTGGAAGTACACTACAGGCACATGATGGCCACCATACATTCTAATGCATGCTTGGGAAGGCAGGAGCCAAGGAGAGGGATTCATATGATTGAATCCTATATAGTGGACCTTTAAATTGAGATAACCTGCAAACACCCTGGGGTAGGGGATAGACAAATAACACAGTAAATTGCAATATTCCGGCATCACAGGATTCAGGATCTTTATTAAATTCAATCATCTCATTTCCAAAGAAGTCTGTCCAAATGAATAGATTCAAACCAGAAGTCATGCATCAATGTTTATTTTAATTATAAACACATCAAATACCACTCCATATGTTTCCTTTATCAACAATTTGTTAAAAATGAAAAAAAGATGCAGAGAGATCATAACTAACTGATATGTAACCAATGACTTTTTATTTATTGAAGAAGCAGCTCATTTCTAGTCAGGTCAGGATTTAAGACAGAATAAACATGTAATTAACGACATTTGGGTTTAAGCCGGTGGCTAAATTTCATACGTAATACAAAGTTGAACACAGTTCCTGTTTGTGAGCGTTATTTCAGTTTCCATGGTCTCTTTCTCAATGCAGCACATGTTCAGAAGTATTCGATGGGGTCCTGTTGGGCTTTTGGTATCTGTATTGAATGAAGTTCCAGTTTCTCTCCAGCATGTGGCAGCATCTTAAAGACACGCAAGTGAACATATACACATTCACCCACATGGACCTGAAAAACACAAGACGACACATTCGTACCTATATTAACCGTTAAACACAAATTCTGAATGAGGGCTGTGCGATTGTCGTACCTTGATGAAATAGTTCATCCCAGCTACCATCTGGGTCTTGTAGCATTTAGCAGTGAAGACATCAAAGGTTTTCCCAGCTTTTTCCTCTGCATAAGGCTTCATCTGCGATTTCAAAAACAGTCATTAGTAAGCAGGACTCCCATGACTTATGACTCATAGACATGACAGTAATTGATCATGCTCGTCAACAATAACCTTTTCTCCAAATACTCCGAATAACCGTTTACTGACTGACTACACAATTACACAAGCAATCACCACTTACTCCACAGATTTACTATGAATGTAAAAGCCTAGTTTTTTTTTTCTTTAGAAAGGAATCCACCTCAACCTGAAATACAATTTCAATATTTATTTATTAAATACTCAGGTATTTAAGTGTTTCAGAATCAATTTTTCTGTTTTTTACTGTCTTTTCATCCATGGTTGTTATTGTTACACTGTTTTACATCACTTTACTTGTAGTTTATTCGGTTGGAAAAAATTTTTTTTATTTATTGTACTTTTGGACAGTCACTTGTTGGATACAGTTAAGTCTGAATTAATTCCATGGAGAAATACACTAAAGAATCAAGTCAAATGTTTTGAAAGTAAAACTATTGGACACTTCAGCTAGTCACATGAAACTTTGTGGTAATCCGCCAGATCATTGGTACAACCATTTGTGCTACAGGCCTGCATTCCGGGACAAAAAGAATGGAGAATAAACACACAGATACTAAGACTGCAAACAAATCCTAACTGGCATCATTTATTGTTAAGTGGGTGGCGCACTAAAAGTGTAGGCTACATCCTTTTTTGACATTTAGTATTCAACTATTTCCGAAAATGGTGCATGCGATGAACTCCCAAAAAAGACTCCAACAAACTCCCAGAAAAACACCAACCTCATCACAGATTTTCTGCACTTCCTCAGTGGCGTCCTTCGCCTCGGTGGTTCCTCCACACAGCATAGGCATTTTCTTTCCTTTGAAACAAAACTAAATAAAATTATTGCGTAGTTTAAGTTGCCCAAAGCTTTCCTAAAGTAACCAAACGCTCTGTGTATTCACACTGCCTCTCCCAAAAAATCATCTGACCGGAAATACGTACCAAACCAAAACCACACACCTACGTCGTGTTTTTAACAAAAGCGGAATAAACGAGCGTACACAGAGCAGCCAATCATGAGGCTGGTTCCCGCCCCTAAATAGAAGAGCCACCCAATCATAAGCTTGCTTCCTGTTTCTAAAGCGAATATCCAGCCAATCATAAGCCTGATAACTGTTTCTAAAGCGAATATCCAGCCAATCATAAGGCTGCTTCCTGTTTCTACAACACAAACGTCCAATGGCAACGTCATTGCACGCGTCTCGGTCTAAAGCACATTTTAAAACAACATTCGGAAAGAGTTTATCGTTCTTATTCTTCTTAGAAACAAACCTGATAAATGAAATGTCTGTAAAAGTTAAAGTGTCACAATCTCTACATGAATCTCTACATGATCAAAATCTCGACAGCCGGAAACAGAAGTCTGGAAAATAGTTCGGCAAACTTTGGTTCCTACTCCATGCTGTATCCTAGTAATATACACGTATTATGTTAGCCTTTTAATTGATAAGCCTTTTAATTGATTTAATTGCCTTTAATTTAATTTATATATAAAATATATA
>JAQQZR010001594.1:0-10901 GCA_030068235.1 Notoglanidium macrostoma
CCCAAATGAGGATGGGATCCCTTTTGAGACTGGTTCCTCTCAAGGTTTCTTCCTTTTGCCATCTCAGGGAGTTTTTCTTTGCCACCGTCGCCACAGGCTGCTCATTAGAGATATATATAGATAAATGTAAGTTTATATTCAGAATTTATATACTTTAGTGAAGCTGCTTTGTGACCATGTCTGTTGTTAAAAGCGCTATACAAATAAAATTGAATTAAATTGAATTGACTATTTTACCACAATTAGAAACTTCAGTAACAACTCATATAGCACTTTTGAGTTTTTTAAAAGCACTTGGCCATGTATCTTATATTAGTCATGCAATGAGTTCCATGTTAGACTCACAGTATGTTGCAATCCATCCAATCAGTAAAAAGTTTGTCTATGCTGATGTGTTACCTTTCATTGGTAATCATGACTTTCCTCATGATACAAATGTTTAAAGAAATGTTCATTGTTCAAAGGGAGTAATGTGGTAAAAAATAATGATGTATTTTTCTTTTCTTTGATTGAATGATTATTCAAATTTTATACACATTTAATCACATGTAATCAGTATGTCTGTGGTTTGGGGACAACAGTATAAGTATTTTTTAGCAGTGGTCCAAAGTGTTGTTTCACCTGGTGAGGAAATTAACAAACATTGGACTTTGAGTATATTTTTCCAAAGATTACTGTGATTAAAATCTCCAAAAACAACAAAATTGGCATTAAGATAAGTATTCTCATGTCTACTGATCATGCTGTGCAGTTCTCTGAGTGCACAGTACTCATTGCCAGAGGGGGAGATATAAACAACACTCAGTATAATGTGTTGCAGTTCTCTTGATAAGTGAAAAGGCATGCACTTTAAAATAATATATGAAACATCCTTGGAACAGTACTGGGATATTACCTTAGTGTTGGTACACCAGAGATGCTTGACGAGAATCACTGTTCATTCCCCTCAGGTTTTGTTGTACTTCCCAGCATTGTGGTTGGCTCTGAAGATTGTGTATCCAAATGACGTTATGAACTTATTGAGTTCCTCTGTTTGAGCCAAGTTTCATGGAAAAACAATATGGAACAGTCCTGAATATACAGTTGTGCTTGAAAGTTTGTGAAGCCTTTAGAATTTTCTATATTTTTGCATAAATATTACCTAAAACATCATCAGATTTTCACACAAGTCCTTACAGCCATAATCAGTACTAAGTAGTATGTACGTACAGCTTCATCATATGCAAAACACTTTGCATATCAGCAACAGCAATGAGTTGTCCTATCTTTCTGACTGTTCTAAGTCTGTCCTGGGGCAAGTGAATATGCTTTGGTGTGTTTTGCACAAAGTGCCTTTTATTCTGCATTAAATCCCTATCTCTTGAACATCTCCTGAGATCATGAAAAATGAGCTGGGATTTTACTGATATACAGATAACATACAAATGTAAATATCCACCAATTCCACACTGAAATGTGGATACAGCATAATTTTCTGAGGTGTAGATGTCCGAAAACTAAGGTTACTTTTACTAGGTCAGCCTCATATTTTGGTAAAGTAAACAGTTTAAACCTAGTCATTGACAATACCCCAGTATCTCCAACATCTCCAGTTGCGTGTGTCACTTACCCGGGGAAGAGCACACCTTCCAAAAGTACCATCCACATGAATGAAGGACTCAAGTTTCCCAGCAGAACATTCCCAGCATCACACTGCCTCTGCTTGCTTGCCTTCTTCTCATAGTTCATCCTGATGCCATCTTTTCCCACAGGTAAGCTGCCCACACACACCTGGCCATCCACATCATGTAAGAAAAAATGTTATTCATCAGACCAGGCCACATTTTTCCTGTTCTCATGGGTCCAGTTCTGATGTCCATTGCAGGCACTTTTTGAGGTGAACAGGGGTCAGAATCAGAATCAGCTTTATTGGCCAAGTATACTATATTTACGCATACAAGAAATTGAACTCTGGTTTTACCTTGCTCTCTGTATGCTTAAAAAGGATATACGTACACTATATTGCCAAAAGTATTCACTCACCCATCGAAATAATTAACTTCAGGTGTTCCAATCACTTCCATGGACACAGGTGTATGACTTCAAGCACCTAGGCAGGCAGACCGCTTATTCAAACATTCGTGAAAGAATGGGTCGCTCTCAGGAGCTCAGTGAATTCCAGCGTGGTACCGTGATAGGATGCCACTTGTGCAACAAGTCCAGTCGTGAAATTTCCTACTAAATATTCCACAGTCAACTGTCAGTGGTATTATAACAAAGTGGAAGCGATTGGGAATGACAGCAACTCAGCCACGAAGTGGTAGGCCACGTAAAATGACAGAGCATGGTCAGCGGATGCTGAGGCACAAAAGAAATATATATCTGTATATACATATTTACGTGTACGTAGGAAATGTGCAAAAAGACCATAGTGCAAATTATGCAGAGTGCAAGATACTGGAATAAATACAGAATAAAGAATATAGAATAAATATGGAATGGGTAACCAGTTACTTTATATACACATAGAGTCCAGTTTGATACAGTGGATGATTGTTTAACAAGCGCTCCGGGTTGCGTCCTTCGTCTGGGTCTCCTGTGAATTCCGTAAAGAGCAGCTGTCCCTCCAAATAATAGTTCTGTAAAGCACTCCGTTTAGGTGAAAGACGGTGAAAAAGTTTCACAAGTGAATTGACCGATTGTTCCTCTCTGCTGTATGTGATCAGGGGGGGACAGCTGATCACTAAACAAACAAACAAAAACAAAGAAAGCACTAAGGAGCACGGTACCGAGGCTGCCATCCGCGGCGCCATCTTGGAATCAGCATGGGCTCTCTGACCAGCATGGGCACTATGCAGCCCCAAACACAGCAAGCAGCAATGCATTGTGTGTTCTGACACCTTTCTATCATAACCAGCATTAATGGTTTCAGCAGTTTGTTCTATAGGGGGTCTGTGGTAGGTCAGTGGTTAAGATGTTGGACTAGTGATTGGAATGTTGTGAGTTCAAATCCCAGCAACGCAAAACTTTGAGCTTTGTGCTTGAGCAAGGCTTCAAGGCTACACTGCTCACTTGTATAAAATAAGATGCTCTGGATAAGGATGTCTGCCAAATGACATAAATGTAGTAGTTCTTCTGTTGGATCAAATCAGACTTGGCTAGCCTTTGCATCAATGATCAGTGGTGTTCATTAACAATTATGTCAACAGAATAAAAGCCACTTGACTTGAGAAGGTCTTCACAGGATTGTAAGACAAATGAGTGTCTTGACAAAAACAAAAGCAAGTGTCACAAATATTGTTCAGTAGATCAGAGCAATAAGAACATAAGATGCCCTGAAATATTCCTTTCTCATGTGTTTTAGAGTGTTAGAGAGATAATAAGATGAACAGGCAACCAAGCAAAAATATATTGATAATTTAAAAAATAAATCAGCTCTATGTGGTTTGATGTTTTTCAGTCAAGCTAGTCCATCATCAGGACACATTTTACAAGACCATTTACATCTTCATTGTTTTAGTTATTTATTTATTTTTAACAAATTACAAAAAAGAAAGAAAAAAACATCTTATGTTTTAAGCTTTAGAACTATTTCCTTTTGTACTAGACTTTTCATAGTCGTGCTGCACTGAAATGTGCAGTGAAGCTTCCATGCAAAGTGTTTAAACAAAGTACCAAAGCAAATTTATTGCTAATGCTCAGAAAAGTATCAGTAACAATTTGTATTTCCTTCTTTGTTTAGTTTTCTTTCACTTATGTAAACATTCCCTTTGTGTGCACTCTACAACTCTGCTGTCCCTGCACTCGCCAAGCTCTCATTAATGACACTAACCAACAAGAAAAGAAAATGCGTCATAATAACTGATTCCTCAAATGATATTTTCAGCTACAACTAACTGCAAAAGTCTTAAGGCCAATTTATACTTCTACATCAAATCTACACCATAGGCATGGCATCAACAGTCATGTGGGGTGAAGCATTTATACTTGCACATAAGGTGAGCATATCGTCTAAGAGGTACTGATGCATAAAACACACCAGAATTTACTAATTTTTTTGCACAGAAGAAGAAGATCAATGTGAGTTTCTTGTTTCACTGTAGGAATAATAAACCGAAAATAACATGAACAAAATATTGTTTTGAAACAAAATTACTGGGGAAAAAGAAACCTAGGGTGATTCACAGATTTTCACAGAAAGGAGGAGCAGCCAGAAATGTGTAGGAGGAGCAATGCTACTGTAACAGGACCAGTGAGGTTTCACTAAATTTCCCCATAAGTGGCTCTTTTCCTGAAGAGAAACTATGCACTCTTAATTTATTAAGGTATCAGTCAGGATTTAGACCTCACTATAGCACAGAGACAGCATTAGTTAAAGTGGTGAATGACCTACTACTGGCCTCTGATAAGGGTTGTGTCTCACTGCTTGTGTTACTTGGCCTTAGTGCAGCTTTTGGCACTATTGATCATACTATTTTATTTGATAGATTAGAAAAGGATGTGGTAGTTAAGGAAATGGCCCTCTCCTGGTTCAGGTCTTATTTGACTGATTGTTATCAGTTTGTCGATATAAACAGTGACTCCTCTACACATAGTAAGGTGAAGTTTGATGTTCCACAAGATTCTGTTTTAGGCCCACTGCTTTTTTCTTTATATATGCTACCTCTGGGTAGTATTATTCATAAACATGGTATTAGCTTCTACTGCTATGCTGATGACACAGAATTGTATACCTCAGCAAAGCCAGATGAGAGACATCAACTTAATAAAACTGAGGACTGTGTAAAGGACATTAGAGAATGGATGCTGAATAACTTCCTTCTACTTAACTTTAATAATACAGAAGTACTAGTACTAGGACCACATGTACTGTAGCTAGAAGTAAGTTTTCCAACTACATAGTAACTCTGGATGGCCTTTCTGTTTCACCATGTGCCAAAGTAAAAGACCTTGGTGTGATTATTGACTAATCTGTCATTTGAAGCTCATGTAGATAATATCACTAGGACAGCCTTCTTTCATCTCAGAAATATTGGTAAGATATAGTCATATGAAAAAGTCTGGGAACACCTCTTAATTTTTTGGATTTTTGTTTACCATTGGCTGAGCTTTCAAAGTAGCAACTTCCTTTTAATATATGTCATGTCTTATGGAAACAGTAGTATTTCAGCAGTGACATTAAGTTTATTAAATTAACAGAAAATATGCAATATGCATCATAACAAAATTAGACAGGTGCATAAATTTGGGCACCCTAACAGAGATATTACATCAATACTTAGTTGAGCTTCCTTTTGCAAATATAACAGACTCTAGATGCCTCCTATAGCCTTTGATGAGTGGCTGGATTCTTGATGCAGGTATTTTAGACCATTGTTCCATACAAAATCTCTCCAGTTCAATTTGATGACTGCCGAGCATGAACAGCCTGCTTCAAATCATCCCATAAATGTCAAGGGGCGGTGACAGCCATTCCCCCTCTGCAGGAATGCCTTTCTCGATTTTGAACTGTGTTTTGGGTCATTGTCTTGTTGGATTATCCAACCCTTGCATAACTTCAACTTTGTGACTAATGTGTGAACATTATCCTGAAGAATTTGTCGATATTGGGTTGAATTCATCTGACCCTCAACTTTAACAAGGGCCCTAGTCCCTGAACTCGCCACACAGCCCCACAGCATGATGGAACCTCCACCAAATTTGACAGTAGGTAGCAGGTGTTTTTGGAATTCGGTGTTCTTCTTCTGCCATGCAAAGCGTTTTTTGTTATGACCAAATAACTCAATTTTTGTCTCATCAGTCCAAAGCACTTTGTTCCAAAACGAATCTGGCTTGTCTAAATGAGCTTTTGCATACAACAAGCAACTCTGTTTGTGGCGTGAGTGCAGAATCACTCTGCCATACTGATGTTCTTTGTGCAAATTGCACTCAATTGTAGAATGATGTACACATACACCATCCGCAGCAAGATGTTTTTGCAGGTCTTTAGAGGTGATCTGTGGGTTGTCTATAATTATCCTCACAATCCTCCACATATGCTGCTCCTGTATTGTTCTTGGCCTGCCAGACCTGGGTTTAACAGCAACTGTGCCTGTGGACTTCCATTTCCGGATTACATTCCTTACAGTTGAAACTGACAGTTTAAACCTCTGGGACAGCTTTTTGTAGCCTTCATCCATGATACTGAACAATCTTTCGTTTTCAGATCTTTTGAGAGTTGCTTTGAGGATCCCATGCTGTCCCGCTTCAGAAGAGAGTCAAAGAGAAGCACATCTTGCAATTGGCCACCTTAAATACCTTTTCTCATGATTGAACATACCTGTCTATGATGTTCATGGCTTAACAAGCTAAGCCAACCAATTTGGTGTTGCAAGTAATCAGTATTGAGCAGTTACATGCATTCAAATCAGCTAAATTACAAGGGTACCCAAATTTTTGCACAGCCAGTTTTTCACATTTGATTTAATTTCATACAACTAAATACAGCTTCACTGAAAATCTTTGTTCGGAAAACACCCCAGTACTCAGATGTTTCTAGGAAATGAAAGACATACCACTGTTATCTTTTTTGTTGAAAGTAGAGCAAATAATTATGCAGGCTGGCATGGGTTCCCAAACTTTTTCATATGACTGTAAGAAATATGATGTCACTGCATGACACAGAAAAACCTAGTTCATGCTTTTGCTACCTCTAGGTTAGATTATTGTAATGCCGTACTGTCTGGATGTTCCAGTAGGTGCATATACAAGTGCCAATTAGTCCAGAATGCAGCAGCAAGAGTCCTTACTAGAACAAGAAAATATGAGCACATCTTATCTACACTGCATTGGTTTCCAATCAAATTTTTCACTGATTGAAAAATACTACTGTTCATCTATAAAGCAGTGAATGGTCTCACACCGCAGTACGTGAACAAGCTTCTGGTCCTTTATGACCCCCCGTGCCTACTTAGATCAAAAGGTGCAGGCTATTTGTTGGTAGCTCTAATAGTGAAGGCTACAGCAGGGAACAGATATTTCTTTTACAAAGCCCCTCAGTTATGGAACAGCCTTCAAGTAGTGTTCGGGACTCAGACACAGTTTCAGTGTTTAAATCTAGGCTGAAAATGTATTTGTTCAGCCAAGCCTTTTGTTAATAGCCTTGTACTAGGTGAAGGAGCAGATCTGGATGGTTCTCGGGGTTCTCTTTTTTCTCTCTCTCTCTCTCTTTCTGTCTGTCTATCTGTCTGTCAAGCTGCACATGCTACTCCTGAGACTCCAGTGATCCGGACCCCTTCTGCATTCCGGACATGCCTGCTCTATCCTGGTGTTCTACTCCTGGTTGGAGTCATCACTTGGAAATCACTTGCTCCTGTTGAGGATGGCTCCATATGAACTGCCTCAACATACACCTAGAACTGTGAAGATGGACTGCTGTTGAAAAGAGAGGTTCTGCTACAATGGCAGAGGACTCGAATCACCACGAACAGTCTTGCACTCAAAACTTGACCTATTAGTAAAGTGTGTTAGTTGTAATCACACTATACAGTACATTATACAATCGCACTATACAAATGAGGATGGGTTCCCTTTTGAGTCTGGTTCCTCTCAAAGTTTCTTCCTTTTGTCATCTCAGGGAGTTTTCCTTGCCGCTGTCACCATAGGCTTGCTCATTAGAGATATATATATAGGTAAATTTATAGATTCATAAGTTTATATTCAGAAGTTATATACTTCTGTGAAGCTGCTTTGTGACAATGTCTGTTGGAAAAAGTGCTATACAAATAAAGTTGAATTGAATTGAATTTTGACAGCCTCGTGGATATTGTCACAGCATAATGAAGTATGTGCTGTGTGTACAGTGATATAAATACTCTTTCTCGTCTGTGCCGCTGCTGAGGTATGTCCGGTCTCTTGCCCCTTGGTCCTTTAGCGCTAATAGCAGTGGGTATTTTCTGTTAGTTTCTTTCCTGATACAATGTACTGTTGGTTAAAGTATCGTTGTATAGCATCTGGTGTCATTAATCTAATCCAAGTAAATGGGTTGGGTGCACGATGAAGCGCAAGTCGCATGCTAGGCACCGGCTAGCTAGAGAGCTAGCATGAGGGTGTGCCTGAAGCTAAAAAAGAAAACTCATTGAGTAATATTTGTTTATTCATTTATTTTTAATTAAATGCACTTTGTGTTGGGCAGGAGCTGTGGTTGTGAGCCGGACCTTTGAAATTCTCTTTTTTTAACATTTGTCCTTTTTTTTTAATTTTACACACAGGTATGTCATGTTCATGCAATTTCATGTTATTATACTATAAATGGGTTACCTACTGTATGTGTTTGTGTTCAATCTCTTTCTCGTCTGTGCCACTACTGAGGAGCTATGGTTGTGAGCCAGACCTGTGAAATTCTCTCTATTTTTTACACTTGTCCTTTTTTTATTTTACATAACAGGGAGAGAAATAAAGTCAGCATTCTCAAGATGGTTGTGGTGGTGTTGACAATCCCCTCACACACTCAAGAACAAACACAACGCAGAGTAAAGGGAGCACAGCAGGCCTTGTCCCTCCTGTGTCCTCTATAGAACGGTCACACTACGAAGCAGACCAATCACAGTTGTTGTTGTCTGTATCACTGCAACACGTAGTTACATTTGTTGAGAGGTGCACATCAGGCTACGGTTAAATACACAGCATAGGGTACACTTTGTCCTAATTTATGAGGAAATTGACTGCTAAATTTTCTAAACACCAAAATTATTATGTGTATTTTAGAACACGTCCTGATTGTATGAATGGACTGTCATGTTCATATGCCACTGGGGAATGCTAGTAGGCACAGGATTGATGCTGTAGTTCAACAAAATCTGGCATTAGAATCTGTAGAAATTTCCTTGTACATCATTAAAAACAATAGGAGTAATGGCATGTTGTATACTGTTGAGAGGCGTGTGAAACTCAATAATGGGTGGCTTTGGAACCAGTGATATGATGGCAGGTAAATTAATTAAATACCATGGTCTGACCATGATGTGTAACCCATGTATCACAGTCGCAAACTGCAAAAACTGTAAAACTTGATGAGTTGTGTTTACTCAAATCAGTTAAGTAAACCAACAGCTGAAGCAGCATTCCAGTTGAAGAATATAATGAGTAGATGTGCAAGAGAGTGTCTCCCAGAGGGGAACAATTTAAACTTTACTTTTATATAGGGTGACCAGACGTCTTCTTTTGCCCGGACATGTCCTGTTTTTGAGACCTACAAATGTGTCCAGGCGGAATTTCAAAATCGTCCGGGGATTGTTTTCTACTAGAGCCTCAAACACGCCTACATCGAATTTCCATTGCGTTTCTCTGTGTCGTTCACAAACTAGTCACGCCCTTACCCTACACAGTTCTATTCTCTTTACATTGTGTGGAAGTGAGTAGGGGGAGAGGTGAATTTGAGCCTAGAAGTTTTGGATTGCACGGTCTGACTGTAGAGCAAACGTCATTGGTCGATACCATTCTCTGTAAACATTAAATTGGTCAGTCTGCACCTCAGTAGCACGAACTTCCTTGTTCACCACAAGCAAAGCACATATACCCAGCATCTCTGCAGCTATGCCAAAACGTAAATGTAAGTTCACAGAAGAATTAAGAAAGAAATTCCCATGTTTTCATCTTGTCGCGATCCATATGAAGCAGTAAAGCGTGTAAAGCAGGCACTTAAGTGTCTGTAGCAAAAAAGTTGCAAACGACCTACTAGCACACATAAGTTCAGCCAAGCATAAAACGGCAGCGAGGGGCGAGAGCTCATTATCTAAAGTCACTGAGTTTTTTGTAAGTAAATCCGAGAGTGCAGCTGTCACTGCAGCAGAGGGTACCTATGCTTTTCACACGGTTAAGCACCATGAAAGCTACAGGTCAATGGACTGCACATCTGGCTTGTTAAGAAAGGTTTTCACAGATTCCCCAACAGCTCAAAAATTCTCTAGCGATCGAACGAAGACAGAATCAATTGTAAATGTGATAGCTCCACATTCTGTTGACATTGCTCTAGAAGAACTTAAAGATATACCCTACTGTGGCGTGTCTACTGATGGCAGCAATCATGGAGCAGTGAAAATATTCCCTCTACTCATTCAGTATTTTGATTGGAAGAACGGTGGTGTAAAGTATGTAAATTCCTTGAAATTAAAAGCACCCCAAATGAATCAGCTGACACTTTGCACAATACGTAAAAGACACACTGGAAAAGAATATGATATTTTCTAAATGCATTGCATTTACTGGTGACAACTGCAATACAATGTTTGGAGGAATCCGGTGTAATGAGGAAGGAAACAATGTTTTTGCAAATTTAAAAAAGTCCTTGCAGAACTCGGCTCTTATTGGTGTAGGCTGCCCAGCACATATTCTGAAAAATTGTGTTCACCACGGAGCAGACACACTAGATGTTGACATTGAGCAAATCTTTTTCAAACTTTATCAGCACTTCCACATCTACACGGTGTTCACAGAGAGTCTGAAGGAGTACTGTGAGTTTGCTGCTGTTGAATATAGAACTCTCCTCTCTCACAGCAAGACACGATGGCTGTCATTATTCCCAGGGACTGAGAGGTTGCTACAGATGTATCCAGCTTTGAAAGCATTCTTTTTGTCGCAGGAAAAGCCAGCAATGCAGATCAGATCACGTTTTTTGAAGACGAGTTCGGTGAGATTTACCTCTGGCAAATGCATTCACCCATGTGTGTATTTCAGTCGCATATTCAAAAGATGGAGAGGGAGATCAATTCAGTTGTGGAAGTAAAGAGGATTCTGAACAGGGTCCAGAGCATGCTTCATGAACGCAAGATGAACAACTTCATGCCTCTTAAAATCAAGAGTATGCTGGCACAAAAACAGAAGGATGGGTATGGTCAAAGGTGTGACCATTTCAGTGCTCAAGTACAGGACCTGTACAATTCATG
>JAQQZR010001595.1:0-10900 GCA_030068235.1 Notoglanidium macrostoma
CCCTGGGTGACCCGGGGATCGAACCCAGGACCTTCTTGCTGTGAGGCGACAGTGCTAATCACCACACCACCGTGCCGCCCTTATTAGATCATATAACTGGATTTAACAAGCCTGTTGTAGACTCAATATATTCATGTTAAAGCAAACTGACCCTGCGATAACGTGATGTCTCGGTTTTTATATAAACCGATTGTCTGATGACACTCGTGGCAGCAAAAAGCTTTTAGGTCCTTTTTGTGTCTGAGGTTTTATTAGCTTCTGGCTGATTAAATTGTTAAACTGGATTTCTTTTAAAAGACATAAATTGCAAGCAGAATGAAAAATCGATATCTCACAAGCCTAGTCGGAACTTCTACTTTCTGCCCAGTTTAGCGTTTTGAACGGATGGACTGACGTTCTTACTGTGATATTTATTTATTTATTTATTTCCCCCTCAGAATTTCTCTGATGATGTCAAGTCGCCCAATACTGGATTAAGAAATACAGCCACATGTACAGACACTCAATCCACAGTGTTTGACAGAAGGGATACGGTTTCATTGGTGGTGGCTTTTGTTGGCTCTTTGCCAAACACGGGCCTTCTCTTTCGCACATACTCCTCCATCCAGAGAGAACGTTTCCATCTTGTCCAGCGTTACACAGGCACCTTTATTATTATTATTATTATTATTATTATTATTATAGAGTAGGTTTATGGAGTGCAGTTTCAGTTCATTGTTTTCCTCATTGTTAGTCTGCACTGATTCTCCAGGGGCATATAGGCAGTTTAGAGAGCTCTGCATTATTCATTCTTATTGTGGCCCTAAAGAGGGGGAATATTAGGAAAAAGTCTACTTCCTGGCAAAGTTGTGATGGTTTGTAAATATTTTATACTATAAATTAATACTTCTTTTTATTAAATACATTTTTTGGTTAGCCGTAAAGTGTCCCATCATGCAGCGGGCGCATAAACTTTCCTTCATGGCTGAAGGTGTTGCAAATTTGCATTTCTACCCATCAGTGAACTGAATCGGGCCCAAGGGGACGCAGGGAATGCAATTAGGCGCCTGGCCTGGGTATCGACGTTCTCCCTGATCTGCCATTGCTCCTGACCTGTCTGCTCTCTCCTCTTTCTCCCACAGCTTGCGAGTGATCAATGAGCTCCTAAACACAGCAGTGTGTACAAAAGTGAAAAGCTCTTCTTTTGCTTTAAAAGCTTAGGTGGTTTATTAATGACGGAGCTCGCCTAACTACTTGCAGATTTTCAAAAATTATGTTTGGGTCGCATTGAATATGTCTCTTTAGCGGAACGGTAACGCAAATGCTGTGGTTGGTTCTGAAAGTATACAATACTGACATTCGTTGATATTTTAAATGTATTCTCTATGGCCTAAGTCTGACTGTTTTACGTATATTAGATGTTGAGTATCCAGTAGTACAAAGTGGTTAGCTCCTCATCACTGCTTGTGGACAGCCTATCAGGTTGAAGAGCGGGGGAGGTATGTCTTTATGTCATTAAGCACTATTGTAGTTTGGTTTTGTTGTGTATATACAGGAACGTGTGTGTGTGTGTGTGTGTGTGAGACAGATTTCCCATCTGATCGGCTGTGTACTGCTGTTCTACACAAACACAACTGAACGAACAATTATGGTCACCTGTAGAGTTTGCATGTTCTCACAATGCCCAATTAGTTCTTTTGTGCTTGAGTTTCCTGCCTTTAACAAGTACATCTGATGCCCTCGGAGACGCAGACGAGCAGTGATGGGTGGGAGAGAAAAGAAAGACTGACGCTGAAGTTCTTGTAATCAACTTCATCGTCGCTGATGTTTAGTTTGTTTAATCCCGAGGAATTTTAATGAGACAATAAGTGTTACTTTCATTAATTTATTGCTTGATTCATCTCCAGTAACCAATTTATTCTGCCCTGACCTGTATTTTTGCTAACACCTAATTAATTTATCAGTATCCGTACGCATGTATGCTCAAGCAAATTGAATTCAGTTCTGTTGTTATTTGTTTAGAGATTTTAATAACCATTGTAACAGAGCAGCTGATGATTTAGATTCCTAATAAGCCCAGTGCAATTAGAAATCATTAGTGTTCAGGTGAAGAAGAATAAAGGCAAGTAGTACTGTGTGTGTTGAAATGAGACGTTCGCGATGAGCATATCGGCATGATCTCAGGCCAGTTTTATGATTACAGCAGCAGTTCTCGGAGGGTAAAAATCCCCAGGATCCAGATGACCTCCACTGGGTCTCAGTTCACTTACTTCTGTTCGCACACTATGTAATTATTGTAGTGCGTGAATTTCAACAGGGTAGTCTCGAATCAAACGCGGTAAGTTGTGCGCTTTTGACCACAAGTGTCGATTGTCACATAACCCGTAAAAAATATCTTCGTTTGTCTTTTTTTTTTCTCGCTTCTTAAAATGAACACGATTTTTAAATGTTCCTTGCTTGTTTCCGTAGATAGCTTATAATGTGTGAAAATTGTCGCTGTTGACAACATGCCCTTCTCCAACTGGCTGCAAATAGGTAGGTGGTCTTTCCCCTTTCCGCTGTGTAGCCAGGATTGAGTGCGAGTGTTGCACACAACATTGTGACCAATTTGAGTAGATCATCTGAGTACTCGTAGTGCTGTGCATGCTGCCATGCTTGTCAGTGTGAACACACTTATACACTCAAAATAGCCAGTGAAAGTGCGGAAGTACGTGAACTGGGACACACGGTCAGTCTCCGGCAGAAGCTTGATGAGTATGAAAATGATGAAGGCTATATGCTATGGTCTGAGCAGTCCCCAGATCACGACCCCATCGGTCTTTCTATGGGAGGGTGGGAGTGATCCCACAGATAACCCGGGTGATTAAACAGTGCTCTACACCATCATCATTCCTCTGCCAACTGAGGCAATATCTTGCGGAAGAATGTTCTTCTCTGCCAAGGTGTATTAAAGCTGTTCTGGCTGCTTGTGGTAGCCCAACATCTGTTTATGATCCTTGTTTTGTCTTTTACTTTGTGACTTTTTGCTAGTTCATAGAGTAGCTAAACTGTTATTTCCAAGACAGATGTGTCAATATTTAGTAAACCTACAATACAATATTTACAGTATTTAGTAAACCTTAGAACAGGGGTTTCCAAAGTCCAGCTGCAGGGCCATATACAGCCCACAGACAGATGTTAACTGACCAGCAGCTTTTCTTTTAAAATGTATTCTGGTTGGCCTACTGGCTAATCCGTTGCAGTTTTTCCTTTCGCCTGACAGTGGCAGCAGACTGAGTTAGCGCTGTTAGCTAAACTGCATGAGCCTTTTTGTCCTCCTCCGACTACACCTGCAGATGAATTCGCAGATTGATATTTAGTCATGGCTCCAGACAAAAAAGCACAGGCTTAACAGCGAGAAACCACTAAGCATGCGAAAACCTTCGGGAATTCTCGAATCAGCCCTTAATTAAAGTATTTTTTCTTTTTTTTTTCTTCCTTTTTTTTTTTTTTTTTTTTTTTTTAAGTGGATATGATGACACATTTCTGATTGTTAGTTTGTTTAGCTACTTTTAGTCCCTGGAAAGAGGATGGGGCTTCATATAAGAAGTGCCATAATCACTACACTGCTCACCCGATCTTGATGTGTAAATACAAATTAAAGATGATTAAAATTCCCCTGGACATTGATGGGGTCTAATCCAACCCCCTTCTGGAAGAAAGTTTGGACTCCTCTGTCTTAGAACGCTGGTCATTTGAAATTTGTCCAGTAGCTCGTAACCTGCACATTCATCAACTCTTCCAGCAATATTAAAACACTTGCCTAGCTTGGCTTTATAATATATTCGTGATTTATACCTATACTGGCACATGAGAAGAAATCAGTCCTCTCTGGAGCATAGAATCGTTTTAGCTTGGATCTTTATGCTAATAATGAAGTTGTTATTAGCATCGTATGAAGGTTATTTATGCGTGAGCAGAAAATAACAAAAGCAGAAGGTTATATTTGTATCAGCAGTTGTTTCTTTTGTAACAATTTCCATGTGCTAGCTAAAAAGCTTCCGTACTCTAGAGACTTTCCCTGAAATTCATTCATTAATGAAGTGTGTTGAAATGTTTTGGAAGAGGTTAGAGAGTCCACGAACATGCCTATGTTTGAAATTTTTTTTTTAAGTTTTAAATAAAACGTGATTAGAATGTGGGTTAATTTATTTTGACAACCATTTGCATTTTTATTTACTGAGCAGTTAAAGCAAATCCCCAAAGCGGCAGGACGTGTGCCGAACAGCAAACACCGCGGATGAAATGTTCTCGTCTTTTGTTGGTGTTCCGACTAAGAAATGTCCGCTGTGTACACGTAACTCGGGACATTATGACATTGTGCTGGTAATAGTTGGAAATCGTGGAGTCGGTTGTACCCGTGTGTACATATCGGTATTAAAATTGGGTTTAGTAGACACAAATTCTCAACACCTTCTCATTTGCTTGCCATAAATTACTGCGTAAAATAACATTGCTTGTAATTACAAGCCCTTAAGTTTGTTAATTAAGGGCAGAGCTGACTAAATATTTGAGTTAGAGGACTTGGGCTTCCATCCATGGACATGTTTTGAGCTGGTGTTTCAGATTAAAATACAGCGAAATGTAAAAGTTGTCACATTTTACTAGTAGCAACTGCACAATGATGCTCTGTGAATGATGCTAATCTGGTGGCACGCTGCTCATGCAGCTTCCGGTGCTGAGCCACTCCAGTATAATAGTAGTCATCATGTGTCCGTTACAGTCTGCACTGAGTAGATGGGGTAAATGCTCCCTAATAGTGGCTTTTGATTTTCAGCCTTTCCTGGTGAAGCTGGCCAACAAACCACAATCGAGACTGTTTCAGTGCACTGGATGAGCTCGTAGAAGGACGAATATATGTCGATATGGACTAAATCTTGCATCGCCATATGGATTCTTTCATAGCTAGGAACTATCGCAATATATTACATTATCTCTGAAAAAAACGATCTATAAAATAACATTCATTCATGACGGCTTTATGATAATTCTGTGACCTGAACAGCAGTGGAAGGCACTTCTCCTTTCCTGCCGAGCTGAAATAACCGTGCATTGCGATATGCGAATTGATACGTACGGGTCACGTCTAAATGAAATTAAACTTCCACACCATCCAGACTGACACTAACACAAGCCAAGGTGTCCTCTTGTATCCACTTATGGATGCCGATGCCTTCTTTATTTCTTTTTGTAGGTGTTTGTGAAGGAGTGTAATAAGAGTGCTGTAATTGGGGGGGATCAGAGCACTGCACCACGGAGTGTGCTTAATTTATAACACGGAAATGGTCTTGAAAGACCCAGTCTGATTATCTAAAGATAAAGATAAAAATGCTACATATAAACACCTTAATCGGTATTAAAGACTCCGGCTGAATGAAATTTCAACCAGTTGCAGAGGAGTACTTTAATCCTTTTCATAAAACCATCAGAAGAAATATAGCAGCATGTAAACGATGTAACCTGATTACTTCCTGGCTGCGCTCTTTCTGCACTTGCAGTCCATTTTGACGCGTGATGATGTGCGTGTCACACGGTCGTTCCAATGAAATGATTTCTGTCAGAATGACAAAAAGTCTCATTAGTGTCAGTTCTTCACAACTATACGAGTTTTATAAATGCATCCAGATACTTTGTTTGGTTTTTCTTATTTGATGCCCAATTTCACATCTTTGTGTCTTTGTGATTGTGTTTTGATAGGCATCAGCCTTTTCTGATTAACCTATAACTAATTTGCTGTGTTTCTCTCTGTTGTGTCTCCAGGCAACAGCTGTCTCAGGCAAATTTTGAGTCACCGCCAATCTCCCCCAAGACCCCGACGATGGCCGTCGGAGGAAAGGCAGCGAGGCAGAAAACCCTCAGGAAAGAAGGCGCTACTCTGACTCACTTTTTCCAGAAACGAGCCCCAATCAACTCTTCCGCAGGAGCCCAGTCAGGCTCTAAGGGTCTGCATCCAGTGAAACAGGAGCCCATGGAGGTGTGTGTGCAGGGAGACTTCCTGCCCCAGAGCGCTGTGACTGTGACCACTGCAGTGAAGGAGGAGAAGATGGACATGCCCGCTTTTCCCTCCACATCACAGGATATTAAACCTGTGGTTAAAGGTGATGCACACCGATATTCATGCCGATTTAGATTACTCATGTTCACAACCTGATCTCCTTATTCTGTAGACCGCTGGAAACAAACTAACCGAGAAAACTATTTCAGGTTCATACATAAGTGCCAAAGCATTCCACTCAAACCAAATTTCAAATTTAACGTTCAATAAATCGCTTTGGAGTTCGATCAGTGTTTGGCAGGCGTCACAGTGATGCTTGGCAGGAGCGGTGATTCAGGTTTGACATTTTCACAGTAATATAAAACAATATTAAGCCACTATTTAAAACCACACAAGCATATGGTGAAAATGAGGATTTTCAGAACTTTATTAGAACACCGGCCCGTACTCATGCATTTAATTTGATATAGTACATTTATATATTACATAATAATAATTATATTATTGTTCTGGAAGAACAATAAATGAAAAAAAAAAAAGAGAATTCCATGAAAAATGTAACTAAACGATTATCTTTCGCCGTTTTGCTTTTTGAACATTTCTGACTTGCTAAAACATTAGAGGTTAGGCTTAGTAACGCGCCGTGGTCTTGATGCCGACCTTGGCCATATTGTGTATATGCGAAGCTGGCAGAATGTATCCCGCTCTCAGGGGTGAAGGGTCGAGCTACTTCCTTAGATAGAGTATGGCATCTTGTGATTGGAGGTGTTGCACACATTCTAGGCTCAGAGTAGCCAACATATTCCCGTTGCGCGCCACATGAAATGGGAATGTATTAAGTTTTCTCCAATCAGTGCACGGAGAGTCGGCACATGACCTGAACGTTTATGAAAATAGACCTAAATAGGCATGGGTCATTGAAAGTGCTTGAATATATACAGTACCTGTCAAAGGTTTGGACACACCTACTCATTCATAGATGTTTTCTACATTATAGGACAATACTGAAAACATCAAAACCGTGACCATACATATGGAATTCTGTAATGAGAAAAGAAAAAAAAAAAAAGTTACTCCCCCCCCCCCCCCATATTTAGATTCTGCGAGTAGCCAGTGTTTACAGCTTTACACACTATTAGCATTATCTTGCGCAGCTTCATGAGCTAGTCACCTGGAATGCGTTTCAGTTAACAGGTGTGTCTCGTCAAAAGCTAACGAGTGGAATTTCTTGCTTTCCTCATTCGTTTGAGATCATCAGTTGTGTTGAGTCATGCGAGTGTTGATAAACAGTAAAGCGCCCTATTCAACAACCGAAGTAGTCCATGTTATGTGACGAAGCACTCGGATAAGTAAAGAGCAACGCCAGTCCATTGTTACTTTAAGACATGTCTTTGCAAGTAATGGAAATAAAACCAAACCATTGAATGACAAGGTGTGTCCAGACTTTTCTGAGAAATAGACCTAAAGACACTGCTTGAATTCGAGGGAATTAACCATGATCCGTGTCTCAAACTATGCTGCGTCAGGGTCCTTGAATTGGGCCTGGAAAGACGTTTCAAGGAAAAGTCCTTGAATTTGATGAAGGTGCTTCGTCTGGAGATAGCAGCATCAGGGTAATCAGAGGGAGTCCTTTTCAAAGTGGTACAGCAAACCCTGTTGTCGCAGGTGCTATGCAGAAGATATGGCGTGGGCTGCATCGTATAATCCAGCACCTCTTGAGCCGCTTGTCATTAATTTCAGAGAGTCATGTCTGCTGTCAGATTGTTCACTTGTAACTGTTTCCTGTAGCAGAAATAGCTGGTTGAATGTTATATTTGGAAATGGATTTTTTTTTTTTTTTTTTTAAACTGTGATACAGTAACAAGTCTGTTTGGCAGACGTGTTCATAATGTAGCACAATTTGTTGAAAATATAGCCTACATGTTACTTTAAGTGCATAACCTTCTGTGTGCTCTAAATTGCTGCGCTCTTTTTTAAAGGTTTTGGTCCGTCCATGAAGTGTTGTTGAAGTTGTTTATGTAACGTCGAGTAAGGACTTTATATTTTTGCCACCATTCAGAAAGCTGTGCAGTTGTTGGCCTCATGCAGCTCTGACAGCTCATTATGCAAATGTATACTTCTACATCTAATTACGCTGTGGCGTGGAGTTCTGAGAAGAGAATTTCTCCGTGGCCGGAAATGGTAGTATTGTCCTGATGATGTGTTTTGAATTTCAATGATGTCTTTACCTGATGCCACCTTTTGAAGGTTTACTTAAGTTTACTTTATTTACATTCTGGAATTCATATCTGGAGGATATGAACTGAGCCATGCATGCTTCACCGCTCAAAATTGCTGCGTAATGGGGCAAGGCGTCCTCGAAGCCCTTTACTGAAGTGAAATGCTTGCTCTGGATAGAAATAAAGATCTGCAAACAATAGAAAAGACAAATGAATGTAAAATTAACAACTCGGATCTAGAGCAACAAACGAGGTCGGTAAAGAAATGCGTATACCAGACTAACACGTTACGGAGAAGGTAATCGGTTTAATGCGCTCCTGCGCACATTTTACACTCCATCTGACGTCTGGTTTCTGAAGCCTTTCGTTCTACCTCTTGCTTGAATGCATGAAGTTCGCCCGCTGAATGTTTGCTTCATTAATTTTCATATCACAGCCTTATTATTTGTCTTTGGTTCTTTTATTTTATTCTCTTTTTATGTGTTAAGTTGTCCTTTGGGTTTTGTATTTACACCAGAATTGAGTCTTTTTCTAATTCCGTTTGCTACAAAAACACACAAGGACTTGCATGACTTTTGTAATACAGTGACGATGTCCAACTGTGTTCCCTGTGTTTCTGCTTGTGTTCTGTGTTACAGTGGAGTGTCCCGTGTGTGGAGTGGAAGTGGCTCAGCAACACATTAATAAACATCTGGATACATGTCTGACCAAAGGCGAGAAGAAGGACAGCCTTAGAAGGTATGGAAATGAAGTTCTTTTATTCTTGCTGTAAGCTGAATGTACTGAAACCTGCATGTAACTGCTGTAGCAGTTATGAGTTACATGCGTAAAAGGAATTAGGTGCCTTTCATTACCGTTTTCTGATCATTTAATCTTCCTGTAGTCTTATGTGGAAATGCCTTTTCTGCCACACCCATGAGGCAGATTTTGTAAAATACAGCAGCTGTATTCCATTTCTGGTTTGTGAAATATGACACATTAAAGTAAAGTTTATGGCTGTGAATACGCCTGCAGCAGAAGACCGAAACTTTCACATTCAGTGGCAGAATAGTAAAGTGACAGGAACAGAATTTCTATATCATTATTATTATTATTACTATTTTTACATTAATTCTACATTTCTACATTCTACATCTTATTTTCCCCTTAGGTCCGACGAGCTAGGCTTTTCCTGTTCCGCGTTTGTAGCGCCCACGTGAGTGCCCATAGTTATCTTGAAGTAATACACTTAGAAGGTGCTTTTTATACCGTCTGACATCTTGGCAGATGGTGTAAAAAGAGCTACTGCTTATTTGTCTGAAGGGGTGATGAGCACGCACTACTGCTTTACCATCCACAAATTCCTCACCGCTGTTGAGAACAGCACTGAAAACCACCATGTAGGTGTCCACTTTAGCACCAACACACACAAGTGTTTTACTGTTGGTAATGCGAGAAACTCCTCACCGATGGGAGAGATTTGTAGTCCTACACCAGCACTCAGATTATAAAGCCTGTGCTTACTGTTTAGGAAGGAAAGAAAAAGCAGTTCCTGAAGGGCAGAGTTGCCTTTTCAGTTGATAATGAAAAATGTTTATGTATTAAATCTCTTTTCAAGTGTGTTTCTGTCATCAGTGAACACAGCTTAGCTTACGTTTTTAGATAGCACATTTTAATATCCCTGGATTTCTTCTTCCATCAGCATTGTGGCCAAATCCCAACTTTTAGCAGCCGTTTATTTCCTCGCCTCATGCCAAGGCAGAAAATTTGCCCTCCGTATCATAAAAGATGTTCGTTGAATCTCCACGATTTTGTTTATGTAACGTGTTTCAGTGCAGCCCGGTTATTCTCCTCCCTGGCAGCTGAGGTCGGCCTGATTGGCTTTGCGGCAGAATTTCATGGAAGGACTGATGAATGTGGTTGTGCTTCTGCGTTCTGTTGGACTTAAGCGCATCGCACCACTCCACATGCACACAGACCAAGAGATTGATGGCCGGTGCATGGAAACATGATGCATGACTTTTCGATTTTAATGCCTGGTGTTTTTTGGACTTTGTGCCTTAAGTGGGATTTGATGAGTGACTTATTGGCGTTAGAGTCACGTTGCGTCTTATTCGTAAAGCTCAGCTTTGTCTTATTCAGGAGATCTACTACTGGTTTAGTGTGATGTTTAAAGGTCCACTATGCAGGGTTTTGAGGGTATCTATGAGCAGAATTATTGGCACCCCTTGTACAGATTGGTAAAAAGGATTAGAAAAATGCACCTTTAGGTGACGTGGCTTCATCTCTCACTGGAAAAATGAGAAAAATCCACCCTTTATTTCAAAATCAAATCAAATCACTTTGTCACATCACGTTACTGATACATAGTACAGTACATATGAGTGAGATTCTTGCGTGCAAGCTTCACAAGCAGTAGTGGTATACAAAATACAAGAAATAAGAAATAAATATGCAAATGAGTAAATATGCACATGAATAGGTATGAATGAATACAAGGTATATGTATGCAGTAATATATGTACAAATATGAAAAGTGAGTTACCGTAGTAGATATAAATACAAAATATATATATACACCTGTTCCAAATTATTATGCAAATGATATTTTCCTCTGATTTTCCTAAATAGTCGATGCAAGTGACAGTCAGCATAATTTTCGAGTCATCAACCATTAGAGTATAATTCG
>JAQQZR010001596.1:0-10898 GCA_030068235.1 Notoglanidium macrostoma
GAGAGAAGTCTTGATCCCGGATGTGGTAGCTGGCGCTTGCGGTGGTGTTGTTATGGTGACGGGAGACGCGTCTACACATGTAGTTGTTGTGGTATCGACCGCAGTGAGCGTGACACATTTACATGATCATGGACAAAGTAAACAAAGGCTGTTATAAAAGGTTATAACCATATGTATATTTTATGTTGTTGGTAGTTGTGCATGTGGTAGAAAAAAAACTCTTGTAATAAAAGCCTAAAATATAATAGTTTTCAAAAAAAAAATAGCTCAACTAAAACCTTTGTATTTTCAGCCTGAATGAGATTAACTTAAAAGGCCCTATACTACTGTGATCACAAATAAAGAGCACCAATTTAGCTTTGTAATCGAATTGATTTACAAAGAATAATTGTAAATCAGAGTATCACATGCTAGGCATAAAAAATAGTCTAAAATAGAGAAAACCAGAGTCAAAACACGAGAAAGCAAACATGGGAAATAAAGGCTCGGCATTAGCGTACACAGGGGCTAATCTAATGCTTCGCAAAGTCTTAGCAAATATGATAGTCCTTTTAAACACGGCGTGACTGTCCGTGAATTGGATGCACTTTTGTCCAAGTAGTTGTGATCTGGGTTGGGAGCCTGTGCCCATGGCACAGTACAAGGAACTGTAGTCATTAAAGTTCGCGTCGAAAAGCGGAAGTGCGCACTTCCGGTTTGAGTGAGGCGGAGATGTGAAAAGCACAGCACGTGCAGCCGAATCCACAAGGCACACTGTGCATGCAGCAAGGAGCGGATCATGACAACACCTCTGACACCCATGACCCAAACATATTGATAAATTAAAAAGATCAGGTGTGCAAATCTACATTAAAAAGTAGTGACAGTCAATTTGGTTTTTGTTAAAATGGATTTTGCAGTGGAAATAAGAGTTTTTGCAAGTTATCTTTTTGGCTAGAGGTGCTCTGAAGTGGCTGCCTGATAGGAGTAGCTAAAATTCATGGTGAAAGGGGGTGTGAACTACAATATAGTCATATTGTAATTCACACCCCCTTTCACGATGAATTTTACTATACATGGTCTGAAAGTTGAATGAGTGGTTCTGATGATTTTGGTTGCATATTTGATGATTCTTGAGAGGTTTTTCAATGGGAGGCCATTACACCAGGATGCTGAATGTGAGGTCTGGTTCAATGAGTGACCAATACTGTTGTTAAAATGTCCTGTCTGACATTAAAACCTGTAAGCAACCCCAGGAGAAACATTCACTGTTGGGCCTTTTTGTAGACCTCTGCATCTGCATGTGGCTGAGCTCAGTGGCTAGGTACTTAAAAGTCTCGACCTGTCCCTCCAAGCTGAGGGGTCCAGAGAGAGGGTTCTGTCCACAACACAGCTGTTCAGTTCTAGGAAGCTGTCCTGTAACCGGAAATCCAGAAGTCAGGTGGGCCACCAGGGCTATGTCATCAGCATAATTAAAAAAAATTACAGTTGCTATTGCAGGTGGTTGTGTGCATATAGAAAGGCATAGGTGACAAGATACAGCCCAATTATTTTAAAAAAATGTTGCTAAATTTAAAACCATTCACTCTGACATGTTGAGGCCTGTCCTTTAAAATTCCTTAATCCATAAAATGAGTGTTGTTTTGAATTGTAGTTCTTGGAGGCAGTGCAGAAGTGTGTTTATCTTTACTGTATTAAAAGTAGATGAAAAGTCTCCAAACGTTTGGAGATTCAAGGTAGTTAGACACTTTATCCAGAACAGTTGCGCTGACTTCCTCAACTCCCCATTTTGCCTTGTAGGCAAACTGGAGTAGGTCCAGACTCTCACACACCATGGTGGTAAGCACCCCAGCGACCACCCTCTTCATGCATTTGCTGAAGATGGAGGCTTTTGGCATGGGGCTTTTTGGGAACAGGGATGATATTTATCTCCTTAAATGCCCTGGTGACAAAGCTGGAATTCAGGATCAGCCAAGAAAGATGAGTCGGCACACTGCTCAGCTGAGCTATGCATTACATGAGTACACAGCCTTCAATTCCATCTGGTCCAAGAGCTTTCCTCAGGTGAAACTTGGAGAATTTTAGTCTTTTCTGGAATCATCCTTCTTTATTCAGGAACGATGGAATTCACCCAAGTACCGTAGGTACTCAAGTTCTAGGGTTCTATATTTTACTCAATTTTGAACAACCCTATAAAGTGACTAAACTTCCATGTTTCTGATTATTCTTCTGGGAATCATTCCCGTGACCCAGTGTTTGTATCACCAACTCCCCCTACAGTACAAAACATTCTTGCAAATAACCCATAGAGTCTCCATATCATCCCTGTCACAATCAATACTAGTCCAAAAAAATGCTATAATGCATTATGCAAATGCAGTTTTTCATCTCCTGCTAAACTTTTAACAATTAGCAATTTTTTAATCTTTTAATTTGCACCTTTTAAGTGCAAATCAGAAAAATGAAGTTTAATTCTGCACCTCCATGTCCTGCTTACATGCTAAAAAGGATGTATTATTAAACTTTAGATCACTCTCTACTAAGAGCTGTTACATTAGTGATTTTATTTCTCAATATGTTCTACATTTTCTATTTCTTTCAGAATGTTAGCTCTCGTCCACTGCATCAGCGTCAATTACTAAGGCTAGTAAGAATATTGATTATTATTTATATTTATATTATTATATATATATTTATGGCAGCACGGTGGAGCAGTCGTTAGCACTGTTGCCTCACAGCAAGAAGGTTCTGGGTTCGATCCCCGGGTCACCTAGGGTGCCTTTCTGTGCGGAGTTTGCATGTTCTCTCCGTGCATGCGTGGATTTCCTCCGGGTGCTCCGGTTTCCTCGCACAGTCCAAAAACATGCAGATTAGGTCAACTGGCTACTCTAAATTGCTCATAGGTGTGAATGCGAGCGTGTGTGGCTGTTTGTCTGTGTTGACCCTGCGGTGGATTGGCAACCTGCCCAAGGTGTACCCCACCTCTCGCCTGAAGATGCTGGGATTGGCTCCAGCTTCCACGCGACCCAGACGGATAATAAAGCAGTATAGATAATGGATGGATGGATGGATATATATTTATAGAATATTGATTTTTAATTTCTGTTAGACAATGCAAGAAAGGGGGTGGAATTGCAACTATCTTTTCTAATTTGTTAACCTGCAGAGAACTTTTGGGCATGGTTATGAGCACTCAACATGTACTTATACTAAGCATTTATAGACCGCCAAAGTACAATCCTAATTTTCTGTTTGAACTTTTTGAATTATTGGCATTTACTCTTAACAAATATGATAATTATACTAATTGATTGTAACCTCCACCATGTGAAGGATGCTACTCACAACCATGGAAATACAATGAACACAAGTTGTACAGAATATTGATGGTGTTCTTACATCGATTTAAAAAATTTCAGTCTCTGATCACTTCTTTGTTTTTTTCAATATAGCTCTCTATACTCTCTGTCTGAGCCTACTGCACACAGCCATGGCCAAAAGTTTTGAGAATGACACAAGTATTGGTTCTCACAAAGTATGCTGCTTCAGTTTTTTTAGATCATTTTTGTCAGATGTTTCTATGGTATAGTGAAGTGTAATTACAAGCATTTCATAAGTGTCAAAGGCTTTTATTAACAATTACATTAAGTTTATTCAGATTCAATATTTGCAGTGTTGGCCCTTCTTTTTCAAGACTTCTGCAATTCACACTGGCAAGCTGTCAATCAATTTCTGGGCCAAATCCTGATTGATGGCAGCCCATTCTTGCATAATCAATGCTAGCAGTTTGTCAGAATTTGTGGGTTTTTGTTTGTCCATCTACCTCTTGAAGATTAACCACAAGTTCTCAATGGGATTTGAGAATTTGGGATTTGTCTGGGGAGTTTCCTGGCCATGGACCCAAAATTTCAATGTTTTGTTTCCCGAGCCACTTAATTATCACTTTAGCCTTATGGCATGGTGCTCCATGATGCTGGATAAGAAAACAGAGAAGTACAAAAAGTGTACGTGTGCAACAGAAGACAACATAAGACAACAAAGTGCATGTGTGCAAACACTGCAAACAGTGCAGACATCACGAGACAAGACAGTGCAGTGCTAATCCAAATCTAATGTGCAAAAATTGTATCGTTAGATGAATGTACATTTTTGTGTGGGTTTGTGTGTCAGTCCAGTCCGTGAGTGTTCAGAAGTCTTATAGCATGGGGGAAGAAACTATTACACAGTCTGGCAGTGAGGGCCTGAATGCTTCGGTAACTCTTGCCAGATGGCAGGAGGGTGAAGAGTGTGTGTGAGGGGTGTGTGGGGTCATCCACAATGCTGGTGGCTTTGTGGATGCAGCGTGTGTGGTGAATGTCAGTGGTAGAGGGAAGAGAGACTCCGATGATCTTCTCAGCTTTTCTCATTATCCACTGTAGGGTCTTGCGGTCTGATACAGTGCAGTTTCCATAACATGCTTTCAATAGTCCCTCTGTAAAAGGTGGTGAAGGTGGGTGGTGGGAGATGGGCTTTCCTCAGACTTCGCAGGAAGTAGAGATTCTGCTGGGCTTTCTTGGTGATGGTGCTGGTGTTGAGGGACCAGGAGAGGTTCTCCGCCAGGTGAACACCAAGGAATTTGGTGCCCGTGATGATCTCCACAGAGGATCTGTCAATGTTGAGTGGAGAGTGGTCGCTCCGTGCTCTTCTGAAGTCAACAATCATCTCTTTGGGTTTGTCCACGTTCAGAGACAGTTTGTTGACTTTGCACCTGTCCGTTAGCTGCTGCACCTCCTCTCTGTATGCTGACTCATCATCCACAGCTTCTGGTTGGAGCATGTAATGATGGTCTTGGAGGCAGTGACATCATCTATGCACTTGCTGATGTAGCTGGTCATTGATGATGTGTACTTCTCCAGGTTGGTGTTGTTGCCATTGGTTGCAGCTTCCCTGAGCATTTGCCAGTCAGTGTGCTCAAAACAATCCTGAAGAGCAGACATGGCTCCTGCTGGCCAGCTTTGCACCTGCTTCAGAACTGGTTTTGTGCATCTGACAAGTGGTCTGTATGCTGGCATTAGCATAACAGAGATGTGGTCTGAGTAGCTGAGGTGGGGACGGGGCTCCACGCGGTACGCACCGGGAATGTTTGTGTAAACAAGATCCACCGTGTTTGTCCCTCTCGTTGCAAAGTCAACCTACTGATGGAATTTCAGGAGCACTGACTTGAGATTTGCATGGTTGAAATCTCCGGCGACAATAAACAGTCAATCGGGTGGTGAATTACCAAAGTAAATAAAATGGCCTGCATCTAACAGTCAAAAACTCCACAAGTGATGAACAGTAGCTAGAAACTAGCGCAGAGTTCTTGCACCATTCCGTGTTGATGTAAACACACAAGCCACCACCGCGAGCCTTACAGCACAGAGATGCTATTCTGTTGGCATGAAATGCAGTGAGCCCGGCTAGCTGAATGGTGGCGTCCGGAACTCTGTCACTGAGCCATGTCTGTGTGAAAAAGACTCAGCAATCTCTAAACTCACGCTGGGTAGTCCACTGAATTCGGATGTAGTACAGATTATTTTCCATGGAGCAGCCATTTGAAATTAGAATAGACGGGAGAGCCGGCTGGCTAGGATTAGGATTAGGACTAGCATGGACCCCTGACTGCTTGCCTCGCTTCCGCTTCCTCGCACACCGCTTATGGCGGACCCTCCCCCGGCCACTGGCATCAGGCGACGCTGAGGACTGGAGGCCTGGTTTCCGCAGCAACCCATGGATTCCAATAGGTTTCAGTTTCAGTTTCTTAAAAAGATTAATTTGTCATTTTCTTAATATTATCAATAAGTTGCTTTCCACCAGCTCTGTGCCCTTAGCTTTTAATTCTGCCATTATTAAAACATCACTTAAAAACCTAGCATGGACCAAATTCTAAACAAATTCTGAACAATTACAGACCAATTTCCAATCTTCCTTTTATGTCAAAGCTACTTGAAAGAACTGTTGCTCATCAACTTATTGCCTACCTGTCTGACAAAGAGAAAAACAATCTTTTTCCTTGCCCCTGTGATCACTGGCTTGCTCATTAGGTTTACACTGCCCTCCTGGAACTGTACTTACTAATGTCAGAACTTGATTGGCCACCTGTTTGCCTTTTCCCAGATGAGTTTGGGAGAGATTTAAAGCAGCTTTATCTGCTCCTTGTTTCAATCTTCTGTTGTACTGCATCACCACTGATAGGTCAGAATTTTTGTTTATGTCAGGCAACAGATTGGAGATGTAGGAATATGTATATACACTATTTGGACAAAAGTTTGTGGACACTTGACTATAACACTAATATGTGCTTGTTGAACATCCCATTCTAGATTTAGTTCCACTTTGCTGTTATAATAACCTCCACTCTTCTGGGAAGGCTATACACTAGATTTTGGAGTTTGGTTGTGGGGATTTGTTTCCATTCAGCCACATAAACATTAATGAGATCAGTCATTGATGTCAGGTGAGGAGTCCTCTTCAGTTTGGCATTCCAGTTCTTCCCAAAGGTGTTCAGCGGGGTTGAGGTCACGGTTCTGTGCATGCCACTTGGGTTCTTCCACACCAACATTGGCTATCATGAAGTCTTCACAGAGCTTGCTTGGTGCACAGGGGCATTGTTATGCTAGAACAAGTTTGGGCCTCTTTGTCCCAATGAAGGGAAATTGTAATGCTACAGGATAGAACATCCTCCTAAACAATTGTGTGCTTCCAAATTCATGGCAACAGTTTGGGGAAGGACCATATCCTAGAGTCATGGTCAGGTGTCCACAAACTATTGTCCATACAGTGTATATTTAATTTATATTAAATTCAGTTTGGGGCATTAAATGATAACAGGATTATTACTCAATCTAAGAGTAAACTTTTCATCCACTGAAATAGTCTGATGGGTTTACTGTAACAAACACTGTCACAAAACTCTTCTTAATTGCACTGTTAAAAAGAGTCTTGGTTTAACTTAGGGGAAATTTTGATATACGCTTTTCCTTACCATTAGGTGACAAGAGCATATCTAACAATCTGCTTTTTCTCCTGCCTGTCTGCCTGTCATGCCGCACATGATACTCCTGAGATTTCAGTGATTCTGGCCACTTCTGCTTTCCGGACCTTGCACTCCAAACTTGACCCTATTATTAAAGTGTGTTAGTTGTAATTGCACTATACAGTGCAACACAAATGAGGATGGATTCACTTTTGAGTCAGGCTCCTCTCAAGGGTTCTTCCTTTTGTCATCTCAAGGAGTTTTTCCTTGCCACCATCGCCACAGGCTTGCTCATTAGGGATATATATATAGATAAAATTATAGATTCATAAGTTCATATTCAGAATCTATATACTTCTGTGAAGTTGATTTGTGACAATGTCTGTTAAAAGCGCTATACAAATAAAATTGAATTGAATTGAATTGGAAATTTGAACTCAATTGTAAAGGTATAGGAGCGACCCAATAAGTGACCTAGATGTGAACAAGAATGAACAGGTGAAATCACAACAACAGCTACAGCTAGAGGTGATCGATGCATGAGGCGTTGATGTTCAGCAGGGTTCTGCCTGACAGTTTTGTCGCTTAGATCGAAGAAGCAGAGTGGAGGGTTTGAACCAGTTCACCAAGGTTCTTCTGTCTCACAAAGTCTCTCTTCAATTCACAAAGTCTCTTCCCGGTTTGCAAGGTCTCTCCCTGTTCTGGTCTGAGTCCATGGTAATTATAGGGAATCTTGATGCATGTTAATTACTAGTCAGTGCTCTCTTGATCTGTTGATCTGAGTTTCTTTCATGCATAAACAGTGGGGGTTGTGATTTATGACCTCATTGTTATAACTTTTATCCTTCAAAGTTAACTTTAGCTACCTTTGGATACATGCATTTTTACGAACGGTGAACATCAGATTCAGAATGATGAGAATTTTCCTGTTAGAATGACACTAAACACATCCGCCTTTCAGGGAATGGTCTGGAAGTTATGAATCATTTTACATAAAATACAATTATTGTACTAAATGTACATAAATTGCTTTTATGTGACTAATATGAAATCATTGTGGATTTACTGAACACTCACAGTGAGATATAAACACATTATTCAATAATAAACAGCATCCTTATATATTTCTTTATAAGAAAAGCACTAAGAAAAGTTCTAAGGAGCAAAGTGGTGTGAGTGCATGCACGCTTGAGGGTGATAGGGAAGGTTTGAGACACTTTTTCGCTTCTTGGGGTTAAGCAGGATAGTGTCAATTGTTTGTAAGCCATACTTAAAGTACTTCAAATTTGCTGTGATTGAATAAAGGTCCATAAAGAAGACTCCTGTGTTAGCAGCATGATGTGCAGATCATTTCTTGAGTCCAGGATTTACATAGATCTTGCTGAGTTTCTGGATTTCAAGAGAGTTCAAACTAGGTTTAAGCTGGATCAAAATCTGATCCATTAATTATCTGCCAGGCACCATTCTGTTCAGATTACGTAAGGGGTTGTCGCTGTTAAAATATCATCTTTGATCTGAACAAGTGGCTTTGTTCACATTATCTGTAAGTGGAGTGCTCTTCCTACAATGTGATAAAGAAAAGAGGTTTTGAGCTTTTTCTTAGGAGTAGGGGTCCATGTGGTCTGTTGATAGGAGTAATAACTTGCATGACTAGGTTTGACCTTACAGGGAAAAGGGCAAAAGCAGAATGTGTTGTTCCTACAGAGAAAAATTAAGGTGGATCGTGATGGTATGGGGTATATGGAGACTTTTAAAGGGATCATAAAAAAAGAAGATTCTTTTTCACTCAATCCTTCAACATCACACAATTCCTTCTGTTTTACATATCAAGGATATGTAATGATTATGATATGTTTAATGATCCCAAGCATTCTTCAAAATTGTCCCAAAATTGTATCCAGTCCAAGAACAGCAAAAAGTTTTATTTGTTAAAAGAGAATTATTTCTTTAGTTGATCACCGAGAATTTGCACTGGGACCATGCTATATACTCATTGCTATATACTCATACATATATATATACACATACTTCTTTGAAGCTGCTTTGTGACAATGTCTGTTGTTAAAAGCACTAAACAAATAAAATTGAATTGAATTGAATTGGTTCATTGCTTGCTTGCTTGCTTGATTGTCTGCCACAGAGAATAAAGCAATGGAGTACATCGAGAAAGCACTCAAACAATGCTATATATGACCCTCTACATCTCCTGCATCTGCTGGATTCTTCTTTTTTAAAAAGAAAGGGGGCAGACTCAGACCATGCACTGACAAAAGTGGACTGAACCAACACAAAATCATTGTCACTAGTTCCTTAAGACCTGGAACAACTTAGAAATGCTTCTTCATACATTCACAAACTAGATCTGCACCTTGATTATAATCTCATTTGAATCATTTATTATCTGCAACAACCACAAAAACCTTGAGTACCTCAAAACAGCCAAACATTGCCAGGAAATATGATTTCTCTTATTTTCCCAATTCATTAAATCTCTTTTACAAGCCTGGCTCAAAAAACACCAAGGTAGACTCCCTCTCATGCCTTTACCCTGCATCCACCAAAGAAACTGGAGAAGAACTAATTCTAATTGATCGGGATATAACCCAAACCCAATCACGGGCTCTCAACCACAGACATTTGTACCACACAAGGTTAAAGAAAACTGAGCCACCATTGCACCAATGAAATGCAAAGAATCAATGAGGTAAGTGAAATCCATCATCCCTGGTCCTTTATTAGAAAGTGTCCTTCCAACAATACCCCTGCACTTCTAGACGCTCTGTCATGTGAATGCCAAAATTGGTTACAAATTCCATATACCAGATTACAGTGTGGCCTACAAGCATAGCTGCCCAGAACTACAATCCCAGAAAACTGCTTCACTTCCACATTCAGGATCACCTGCATTCTATTCAAACACTCCTGGACTCTTTCTCATATACAACACACACACACTCCAAATACAACTCCAAACACATACATAATGTGAAGTATCACTCACATCACGTTATCTTGATTCTTGACATTGATCTTTGCCCTTTGGTTTCTTGGGCTCTGTTTAGTCTGTTTGCTGATTGTCTTATGATCTGCCTATTTTACCCAGGTTTTTGCCTCATGATTTTGATTTCTTTGCCTGTTTCCTTTAAATAAAGCATTACCTGCAACTTCAACCATCTCTGCCAACTGATATACTGTTGACATCTCTTTGAATGATGTTCCTAATTTGCAACCAATATCTAAAATGAAACAATATTGTAATATGGCAATATTAAGTTATAATTTTGAGAAACCTCAAATTATAAGTTTATAATTTAATTCATAAGTTTAAGATACTTTAAAATTCAGAAATATAATTTTGAGATGCTTTAAAAAATAATGGATTTTGTCTTTAACTTCCAGAAACAAACTATAGCTTAGCTACAGAACCTATACCTTTATACCTTAAACAACTTTACATGTCCTTTAGCAGTATTAATTTCTAAAAGCAAACACCATTCCTCAGGTGACTTTCAAACTTAGTGCAATACATTCAGATACATTTAAATTCAACTGTTGCACAGACAATGTAGTAGATTTATAAATTGTGGCAGTAATTTGTTTAAGGTTAAACTGAGCTATGTTTAACAACAATATTTCTTAGGGAATCTTTGGTAATCTATGGTTCATAGTGGACAATGTGGTGATATCATAATTATTATATAGGTTTAGAAAATAACATTTATGGTATACAGATTTATGTCTTACATTGTGTGAGTAATGTCCCCCCATATTTACACTACCGGTCAAAAGTTTGGGGTCACCTTCTAATTCAATTATTTCTTTATTTTTATTACTTTAAAAGAGACTATGATAATGATGGACTGTTGTTTCTCTTTACTTAGTTGAGCGGTTGTTGACATAAAAGGTTATTAGTGGAATTTCTTTC
>JAQQZR010001597.1:0-10892 GCA_030068235.1 Notoglanidium macrostoma
ACACACACCATCACACAGGGGCTCATCAGTAACACACACCATCACACAGGGGCTCATCAGTAACACACACCATCACAAAGTCAACAGTGCAAATGTTGTTGTTCCAGAGAATCTAAACGTGTAAATGAAGAAGCTTTCTGTCAGTCATGGATGAGCTGATGGATTGGAAAGCTTCAGACGCTGTAAGTTTGAGCTTTAATAACAGAAGGTTGCTTACACACCTCGCTCTCCTCATTGTGCTGGGATTTGCAGTTATCCTGAGCTTTCATATCATCAATAAAACAAAATCTCACAAATGCTCAGGACAATTTCTTACTTTTTTTCCCCACAAATCAGTAATCATCTGTTCTTCTTGAACATTTCTGGGGTCAGCGTCCTGTTTGATGTTGGCCACGCCCCTTATGTGACATCATATAATTAAGTCCTATTATTTAAGCATTAGCAGCGCAGTAAACAGTGATAAACGACACAGTCAGTATTTGGAGTGAGGACACTTTGAGAATGCATCAGTAGTCTCCGGTACACTTTGTGGTTTTTTTTTGTTTTTATTAAGAAATGAGATTTTCTGCGCATCTTGGAGAAGCCGTCTCAGCTCTGTTTCTGATTCTGCAGTAAAACCCGACAGACTTCATCACGTTCTCTGTCTGAGAAGTGGTCTGTTACATCACTGCTGCCATGCGTACTGACATACAAACATTTTATAACTTATTATAAATTATACATTTTCATTTTTAGTTGGAAAAAGTAATTTTTTCGGAAAGAAAATTTTTTTTCCTGACCCAAAAACGCTTAAATAATAAAATGTAAGAACTCCTAAGACACAATTAGTTTATAAGAGAATAAGAGTTAGGGCCTAAAACTTTTACACAGAACTGGATTTATCATGTATGCATGAACTTTTTCCCTTGTTCATTTGCACAGTATTTTCCATGTTTTATATAAAAGTTTGAATTTTTAATTTTTTAATTTTCATTTGTCTTCCCTTTAATAGAGTCTGTCTACATCGTGTGATTGGACGCGTCGCTCTTCAGCTCCCTGCACCTCTCAGGTGAACATCACATTCTTAAATGATCACAGTCAGTTTTAATACTGACTTTAATAAGTGTTTATTTGTGTGTGTGTGTGTGTGTGTGTGTGTGTGTGTGTGTGTGCAGATGAAGCCATCAGTGGTTATTCATTCTTCAACAATAGCTGAGGAAATGCAGAAAAGCTTCCTAAAGGATGGAGTTTATCCAGAAGATGAGGAACTGGTGCATATCATATTTAACTAATATTAAAGGAGTGGATGAAGAAAGTGCCGTGGAGTTCCTCTCTCAGTGTGGGACGCAGATTAAAGCACTAAGAGTTCTCACGTGATTGTGCCTGTACATTTGTTCTTGAGTCTTCTATAGAAAGGCATAAGAAATAATGCAGTGAGGTTTAACCTGTAGAAACCCCAGTGCACGAATATGATCACTTATAAATAAAGTAGCGTATGTCATGTGATATTTTTATTCGCAGGACCTGTATAGATCAGCTGAGGAAATAGAAATTGGCCCTCTTTCTGTTATACAGGTTAATATCAAAGTGCATTTTAAAATTTGTGTAGTTAATGTTAATCATTTGATTTTACTATGTACAGACTCACAGTGTCTCTTGTGTCCAGACGTCCTCATCAGCTTCTAAAAGTCCTGATATAACACACAAGAAACGCCAAATAATCCTCCTGAGGGGAAATTCTGTGAGTGAAAAGAAGGTAAATATCATGTTTAGTCATGATGTACATACAGAGTGAACATTTAGTCTGGGGAAGAAGCACATGTGGGTGTGATGCTCGGGGTGCACATACTTTTCGTACTTACTGACCTTGCCCACATTAGTTCAAACGTAGCTTGTTAGCTTTATCTCATGATGTTTTATATTATTTAAAACATTACTAACACATTTCCTTTGTTAATGAGCAAAAGTTTTATTAGACAGTTCCTGTTATCATGTTATAGACGTTATTACGCTGGACGTACAGAAATGTATCAGCTTTTATTTAAAGCACTGGCATGTGAAGATCTTTATATAACAGCATGATCACTATAGTACTATAAGGGCGATGTCAGTTTCTCTGGCTAGTGCAAGTTTATGAGTTTTGTTAAAATTAGTTCAATATTTCATGAATCTTCGCCTGCTATCTCTGGGCTAAACAATACACGAAATGAGAGAGGAGGGGCGTGGTCAGGTTCAGCAAACGGGCATAAACTAGGCATGGTATGCCTAGGCACCCTATGTAGACACCACCAGGCCTCAAGTGATGTGAATCCCAGACCACTGTTTCCTGTTCTTTGGACCAATTTTGAGCTTGTAAACAACTTTCACGTCACATTAAACATACAGGAGCCTCTGCTGAAAGGCCGGCGTCCAGGAAAATACACAACATATTTTGTGGGTAAACAGTTCAGATCCATGAATAATCAGGTGACTGTAAAGAAGTAAACAGGTGCTTGACTGTGTGACATGTGACAAGGTCACAGACTGAGGATAATGGGAATGTAGTTTGAAGCATGACATCACCAAATCCTGGATTTTTTCCAACAGGATGCAACAGATATCAATGAGCCAAATCCCTCAGCAGCAGCTCAAGATGTTGCAAAGGTTTATATGCAGGTGGACGGGCCAGGAGCGCTACCTCCAAGGTGGAAAAATCACCTGCAAAAAGCTCTTCAGACCTGGTGTAACTCTCACCTGTCCTCTCAAGGGAAGCAGCAATGCAGTGTCCTTAACTTACAGCTTCCAGGTGAACAGCGCAGTGCGGAGGTGGAGATAACGCCATCAACAGGTGAGAAGTTGAATTTTTTACTGGACACATCAACATACGTGCATGTCTCAGGAAGAAACACTTTACATGACATGTTATAATGGCTCTGTATTTTCTTACATTCCTATGCAGCTCTGAAGGGTATAAAAAGTGCAACTTTAACATTCAGGCAGCTTGACAAGCGCGCCGCAGTGCACCTCCAGGAGGAGCCGCCCGAGGCGGGCAGGAACGTTTCCATCCCGGAGGTGAATCTGTGTCAAGAATGTAGTTTTCTTAATAATTAAACCAGGCATAAATCAACAAGTACAAACTTTATTCCATCATTTACAACAAGGTTTGTAAATTATTTTGATGCTCCACGTTTCATGCAAATGCTAATGCTAACACCAACACACTCCTCTGCTAATGCTTTTAACTTTGGTTGAGAATATTTAAATGATGTAATTTTAGAAGCTATAGAAACATAATTAGTAAATAATTAAATATTAGTGCTCTAGTAATAATCACAACAATAGTAATATTTATAAATTATATAAATTAATATTTAAAGATCTTCATGCTAGATAATATTTAGTTTATTTAGGCAGAAGGACCATGAAGAAGTCACTACACTGAGACTTCAGACTGTCTATAGATTGTAGTTCTGAACCGCACATTTCTTTACTCTGAAGTTGTGCGATGTAACGGCGTCCTGCCATCATGTTTACCTTCACTGACTGATTAAATCTCAAATTACCAAGTGCACAAATTTGCCACATTCTCATGTAAATTGTGAACAATGCAATTTATATGTTTGTCCTCTGTTAATTTTATGTTTATTAGCACTTTTTGTGCTAAAATGACATACCATGTGACCTCCAACTGAACCAATAATTAAAGAGGTAAAATGGCGAATCTTTACAAAATGACAGAAATGACTTCAGCTGTGTGGAAGATCTGAAGCAATTCACAGTTAAATTCTTTCTCACAAAAATTGTATAGTACAAAATATAAATATAATGTAGTGTTAATAGTGTTTTACTGTAAACATTTCCAGTTCCAAAAATATATTTCTTTACTTTTTGTGTTACAGGATGTTATATGTGACGTTTTCTCCAGTTTATTGGTGATATCAGTCTGATACAGACAGTGAATATCAGATCAGGCCATCTCGAAGACATAATCACTTATAGGTCATGTTCTGAGGGTCACATTTTTAAAAACTGGTTTTAATCTGGATTTTTTCTAATGTTAATGAACATCAAGGACACGTCAGTGTCACGTGAGCCTCGTTAGGATTTATAGTATGACATAAAAGTGTAGTTTCAGTGTACCATCATCATTAAGAGTAGCATCAGCTACCATTTTCTTCACCCATAGTGCTGTTGATTCACACATGACAGGAATTGTTATTATTTGTCTTCTGTATTATTTCTAGGTGAACATGACTGTGACTGCCACGAATGAGCTGAAATGTTCCTAATGTTCCAGGATACGATTATTATTATTATCACCTCTGATCAGCGCTGAGAATTTAATGAACCAGCTGCTTTACTCTCTGATTGTCTCTAATCTCTAGTGAATGTGTTAATTTTCCCTTTTGTCTATAAAGGTTAAAGGTCATGATGAGCTCTCAGACCTTAAAGCATTCCAGCCATGTTTAAATTAAACTGAATGCATGTGGCTTAGTGGCTTATAATGTGGCTTACTTTTAACTTTTATAGATGACAATAAAAATGTGCACTTTAAATACAAAATATGCCTCTAAGAGTCTGGGTGGGTTCTTTTTAATTCTGGGGTAAGACATGTACAATAAAATAGTAAAATATGGGCATTAGGGGTGTTTGTTTGTTTGTTTGTTTGTTTACAAAAACAATACAGGTTTTGGATTAAAATTAAATCAAGCATTGAATGTGAATAATGTACTTGAAATGTTTAAAATGTATATTATATATAATGTATACATGCATATATTTATAAGACAATGTATTATGTGTAGTAAAAAGATCCCTTGTGTTATGTTGTGTTGATCAATAAAAACTAAACATTTGGCTCCGTGATATCGATCCACACTGATTTGTGGTTAAATTGTGACACCTAGTGGCCAGTTCAGGTTACTACAAATATCTCTGGTCAGATTCCCCCTGTTCATTTGCAAGGATGTTTATTTACTTTATTCCCTGATTTTATGACTATTAGATGAATAATTAAATCAAGACATTAACTCTGAGTATATTAACGTTTGTCTGAACTATTAAAATAATTAGAATATAATAAGTAGAGGGTTAGTAAAAAATCTAGGCCTAGTGTAAACCCCTGTGAATGATGAGTCTGGATCAGCACGACTTCTCAGCCTCAAACGCAGGGGCTGGGGCTCTCTGACTAGAGAGTGTTAACATCCTATTTATATATTTATATATATATATATAGACATGTCATGATGTATATTAGTCCCCAATGATCGACTCTTCGGCCTTGTAAGGGTCAGGATGATTTTATACAGTAAATGTACTGCGTTTTGAGCCATTTTTACCCCATGAAATGCCGATTTTTATAAATTTGGTAAGAAATTCAATATTAAGCCCAGCACTGACGTGCCCCATTACAGTAGTCACGTGATTCAGTGTTCCGCTAAAGAGCAGTGTTCAGAGACGCGTTAAGCCCCGCCCACTCCGGGCAGCAGTAACAGCGCTTTCACTTTCCTTTCGGCAGAAGTGTTCAGTGAGGAAGCAGAGAGGAGACCCTGAGACACACAGCTTAAACACCACTCTGTAAGTAACTGCACTCACACTCACGAGCTTTAAACCCTCTAACCTCACTAACACTAACCTGAGAGTAGGAAGAGTTCAGAGTTAAAGTGAAGTGAAGTAAATAAAGTCAGGAACTGAGCAGTGTACTTTACTGAACACTCAGACACACGCAGAGGCTCGAGCTGTTCCTGTCTAACACTCACCCTGCCCATCACCCTGCCCTGTCACTGGGCCACACAGCATGGGGCCACGCAGCATGGGGCCACGCAGCATGGGGCCACGCAGCATGGGGCCACGCAGCATGGGGCCCCAGCCCAGCTCTCACTGCACACGTTACCGCATGAGAGCTGCTTCGGTAGTCAGCAAAGAGAAAACGAAAGTAACTGCAGTTGTAAACAAAAACCCAACTGTATACAGCTTTTTCCTGTTAAAACGATAGAAATATAAAGATATAAAAAGCTTCAGTGTTAATGAGCTTAAACAGAGATACGGACATTAACATCACTAAAGCTGTACAGAGTGATCAGAGCCAGGGGGTAAAAGCCGGGGTTGCAGCTGGGGGGTAAAAGCCGGGGTTAGAGAACCCAGAGGGATTTACTGCACTGTGTGGGATTTACACTCACTGGATGGGAAAAGTTCTCATCTCTTCCGTCCTTTAATAAAATCTGGCTTTTTCATTCTTCTTGTAAAGCCTTAAGCTTCCTTGTTGACGCTGATGGGATCGGGTTGGGCAGCATTCCTTCCAGACCTTCATTACTTTATGACACGTGTAAAGTTCTCTCTCACTCCTCCACTGCAGCTTACCGAGTGTTTAATCAGTAACTCACACCAGCGGAGAGCAAATACCGAGAATCAGATTCCTTCCAGGTCTGGAGGAAATGCTGCCCAACCCGACCCCATCAGCTGACTTCTTTCAAATGATTTTGATTCCAGATCTGAAGCTAGAAGCTTAAATACAGAAACGTTTGTAAGTAATCGCAGAGCTGATGCAGAGCCAAGATTCATATCCTGTAAGTATCACCTTAATACTCCAGGTTAAAAACTAGCCTAAACTTTATCTTTCCATATTGTAGTAAATGAGTTATGTACTGTATAGGGAAATAGACACAAACCAGCGTGCTAGAAGTGAGATGAATGCAACAGACACTAAAAATATTTACACAAAAGGCTACCATATATACAGCACTGTGCAAAAGTCTTGAGATTTTGTTTGTATTTATTTGATGAATTCTGCATCATTGAGTCAGTACAAAACATTTAGATTTCCAAACATTACTTAAATAAAAAGATCATTTGCACTTGAAACATGTTTCCGTGTCAGTAAACAAAGTAACACGTTACGTACGAGAGCACTTTTCAGATGATGACATGATGACGGTCCTGGGCTTTCAACCAGCAAGCGTTTAAGAAAAAAGCACTGGGTCTTTACACCAAATATTGTCTTTGTTTACTTCATTACTGTGAATTGCATGCTGTAGTATTTTTCTTTTGGCAGAAAGCTTTAATTTCATAATTTTTTAAGTCATCTTTACTTTCCTAAAAAACAGGGTGGCTCAAGACTTTTGCACAGCACCACAGGTCAAGCGCTATGGTTAACCACAGGGGAGAAAATACTCTTCATAGTACACTGTAATTTACTGTATGGTATTAAACTTCTATACATTTGCATTTTATGGTGAAGATCACATCATAAACACCATTTTTACAAAACGTAATCAGAGGCCCGATCAAGTGAGAAACCAAGGTCAAGTCCAAGCGTCAGTGCAGTCCAGCAGTTCCAAAGACACGCAGGTGGTTTAAAGTATTAGTTTACAGCGCATATGATTGTCATTCCTGCTTAATCAGTACTAATCACTACTAATCACATTTAATCACTACTAATCACTTCTGTTTAAATTGAGTTAGGTTTGATTAATAACACAGAGGTTTAATAACCACATGAAACCATTAAAGTCTTGAGTGAGGAGCAGGAAGAAGTCCAGCGCCGCCGCCTGACAGCTTCTATTAAACACAGTGAAACTGATGTTTGGGCTGTAAATACACTCACACACATTATGGGATATTAAACACATCATACACTCACTGAGCACTTTATTAAGAACACTACACCACCACTGGATTCCACAAGATGCTGAAAACATTCCTTTGTCATTCTGCTCCCTGTTGACATGATCACATCACACGATTCCTGCAGATTTATCAGCTGCACTTTCGTACTGTGAATCTCCCGTTCTACCACATCCCAAAGCTGTCCCTCTGGATTCGGATCCGCTGACTGGGAAGGTCGCTGCAGAACACCGAACTCATCGTCATGTTCATGACACCACTTTGAGCCTTTTGCTTTGAGACACGGTGCATTATCGGGCTGGAAGTAGCCATTAGAAGATGGTAAATTGTGGCGTTGAAGGAAAGTGTATAATCAGCAACGATACACAAATAGTTTGTGGCATTCAAGCCATGATTGATTGGTATTAACCAGCCCAAAGTGTGCCAAGTAAACATTCCCCACGCCATCACACCACCTCCACCAGCCTTGGCAGGTCGTGTCCATGGATTCATGCTGTTGGCGCCGAGTTCTGACTCTCCCATCTGTGTATCCATCTGCCTCAAGGTCCGACGTGTTGGCCGTTCTCCATACCTCTCTCATCAGCAAGGCGTTTCAATCCGCAGAAATATCGCTCACTGGAGGTTTTTTTCTGAGTAAACTTTAGAGACTGTTTAGAGAAAATCCCAGAAGATCAGCATTTATGGAAATACTCAGACCAGCGCGTCTGGCACCAACAATCCCTCCGCGGTCAGAGTTACTGAGATCATGTTTTCCTTTCATAAACATATTCTTATATAATCATATATAAACATTTTATAAACATATGCTGATGTTTGATGTGAACATGACCTGAAGCTGCTGCCTCGTTTCTGCATGACTTTATGCATTGTGCTGCTGCTACCTGATTGGCTGATTAGATAACTGCATGAATGAGCAAGTGTACAGGCGTTCCTAATAAAGTGGTCAGTGAGTGTAAATATGACACTGTTAATTAATTGCTAATATTGTCTCTTCGAAGCCTAAGAAACATGTTTGTTTTTCGACACAGACGACAGGACGCATCTTAATCAGAGACATAACTTATTTAAAGAAGGGAATATTTAATGAATAAAATGAGCTGTAAGCGTAGCAGGTATATAGTATTATATTAATCTTTTTTATTTAAAATCATTTTCTTTTTAAAGCTAAATCATATTACATTTGATACCCAGTGGTGTGAACTACACACAAGTGATTTTACTAAACTTAATGTGGAGCTCAGAAAATCCACGTAAGCAGCTGCGTAACCGAGTCTGAACACCAGGAACTGTCCTCACGTGAAAAATTTACCGTTTAGACGTTTATACTTTTAGACTTAAGTTGCTGAGCCAGAATACAGTTATTATTATTATGTATAAATGAACGAATGTACTGGACTAATTCATGTATGGACATTAAAGCTGCTTCTCTCACAGGAACCTGAGGACATGGAGACTGACAACAACGCAGTGTCTGGTACTGCATCGTCCCCCAGTGGACCTTCAGATGTGAGTGACTGTCCAACACTCCACACTGATCTATAGAACAAGAAGAGATTAATCATTTCACAGACCTTCATAAAGTTTAATTATGTAAAATATTTCTTCCAGCTGCCCCCTGTAACTACACAACCAGGCCCGCTCGGGTTGCCACGTCTCGATCAGACTCCTCCTGAACAAACCAAGAATCAGGAGGTTCATTTCTTTAGTTTTATAATCAGATAACTCTTTAACTTCTGTTACAGCATAAATGGTGTACAGCTCACAGTCACTATGAGGAAATGATGCAGAATTGTCCATTATTTGCTTATTTTATATGACTAAGTTTCTATTTTAGATCATAACTGTTTAGACCGTTTTACCACAAAATATATTCATGGATTTATCAATTCTTTATCAGTAAGAATGGCTAAAAATAAGTAAGGAAATTGTACCAAGGAACGTGGCTCACACGGGAGACGGCATCAGAGCTGATTCTTCACATCGCACACTTCCTGTTCTTTTTCTTCTTCTGCACATGAACATTATATCTAATTTAATTTAATGATTATTTCCTCTCAGATTTTTATCTACGGTCTAGTTCATGTGTGTCTCTTCATTAATCATCTATAAAATGAAAATGAAATGGATGAGGTGTTTCACATAACATTGTTTCTTGTATTATTAATTAATTAATTAATTATTACAGGGCTTTGGTACGGCAGGTCATGCTGGGGTTCTACCTGCTGCCCAGGTTAACATCAGAATGTTTGCTTGTTTTTTCATTAACAATGTCTGGCTTATAAATCAGTGATCATTTAAAAACATGCTGACCTCAGGTGTCTGGACTTTGTTGTAGATTTCTTCATCAAGCTTTGATAATCCTTCTACAGCAACTGTGACACAACAGCACGCCCATGCCAGCACCATGGGGGCTTCACCAGACCCGGTACCGCTACATCACATCTAACACATAATAAACATCAGGAAGTGAACATTTTTCACTGGCAAAACTGAAAATCAGATATGTTGTGAAGATGTAGAGAGAGAAGTGCAGCACAGAACTGAAGGTGTAATACAGCTACAACTACAGAAATGCCAAGATTAAAGCACGTTTATTACCCATTACACATAAAGTGCTGATGTTTCCCTTTCCAGTTTGCACAGTGTTTTCCATATAAAGCTCGGTATTCTGTATTATATCACAGGATCTGTACACATCGGGTGATTGGCCACATCTCTCTGTCCCATCAGACACTTCTCAGGTTAATCTCAGTTTCTTAAAGCATCCTCAGCATCATCAGGTTTAACTCTGACTTTAGCGAGTGTTTAACTGTTTTATCATAATGGGATTTAGATTCATAAACATTAACTGATAAATAAATAAAAATAAAAATATGCAGGACCTGAATATCTCAGCAGGGAAAGCAGAACACCCTCCTGCTGCTGCTGCAGATGTTACAGAGGTTAATATCATGGCGTATTTAAATATATGGTCAGTGTTAATGTAGATTTATGGTGTGTCTTTTTGTCTAGAACTCCTCATCAACATCTGATACAACACCCAAGAAACGTCAAACAAAGCTCCTGAGCGGAAATTCTGTGACTCAGCTGAAGGTAAATATCACATTTAGTCAGAATTTAGTCATGATGTACATACAGTGTGAACAATTATTAGCAAATACGCAGAAAAAAACAGAACATTCATATCTTGATCTACAAATGTAAAGTTTTTAGTAATAATGCAGGATCAAAATGTTTATAATAAAATGTTTATCACTGATTTTCCATCCATTCTTCCATCCGTTATCTTTACTGCTTATCGTTATCTATAC
>JAQQZR010001598.1:0-10891 GCA_030068235.1 Notoglanidium macrostoma
AATAGCACAAAAAAAGCACCATTTTCGGATCCGGAGTGGCCGCTGCGTGCTACTGCCGCGCCGCCATCTTGGAAAAAGCCAGATACCATTGATCATACTATTCTCCTCGATAGATTAGAAAAATTTGTTCAAGTTAAAGGAACAGCCCTCTCCTGGTTCAGGTCTTATTGGATTGTTATCAGTTTGTTGATATAAATGGTTAATTATATAAATTATATAAAATTTATTCATAAACATGGTATTAGCTTCCACAGTTGTGCTGATGACACAGTTAAATATTTTAGCAAAGCCAGATGAGAGACATAAGCTTAATAAAATTGAGAACTGTGTAAAGAACATTTGATGCTTACTAACTTACTTCTACAAAATTCTGATAAGGCAGAAGATCTAGTACTGGGACCACATGCAGCTAGAAATAAGCTTCTGGATTATATTGTAACACTAGAAGGCCTTTCTGTTTCACCATGTGCAAAAAGTAAAAGATCTTGGTGTGATTATTGACTCCAGTCTATCATTTGAAGCACATGTAGATATTACCAAGACAGCCTTCTTTCATCTCAGAAATATTGCTAAGATAAGAAATATGGTATCACTGCACAACATAATGCCTCAAGGTTAGATTAGTGTAATGCCTTACTGTCTGCATGTTCCAGAATGTGCATAAACAAGCTCCAGTTAGTCCAAAATTTAGCAGCAAGAGTCCTTATTAGAACAAGGACTAATGGCATTGGCTCCCAATCAAATTTCACATTGATTATAAAATACTACTATTGACCTATAAAGCACTGAATGGTCTCACACTACAGTATATGATTGAACTTTTGATGTTTTATGATCCCATATGCCTACTTAGATCAAAAGGTGCAGGCTATTTGTTGGTACTTTGTATAATGAAGGCTACAGCAGGTGGCAGGTCTTTCACTTATAAAGCCCCTCAGTTATGGAACAGCCTTCCTATTAGTTTTTGAGACTCAGACAGAGTCTCTGTGTTCAAGTATAGGCTGAAAACATATTTGTTTAGTCAAGCCTATTGTTAAATAGACTTCTACTAGGTAAAGGAGCAGATCTGGAGGGTTCTCAGGCATAGATTGTTTTGGTAAACTGGGATGTTTGGATGTGGTCACCCCCCTACTCTCAGGTGTTGACTCAGGTTTCTTGATGGTGGAGTGCCTGACTGCTTTATGTCTCAGGGTGCCCTCATGTCTGTGTTATCTTCTGGATCTCCCTCTTAGTTATGCTGTTACAGCTAACCTTGCCAGAGTTCCTGCTTGCACTCAGCGCACTATATACACTGTTCAATAACCATTACATGACAATGAACATACTTAACAAACTATTTCTCTCTCTCTCTGTCTCTCTCTGTCTATTGCGCTGCACATGCTACTCCTGAGATACTAGCGATCCTGACCCCCTCTGTTTTCTGGATCTGCCTGATACATCTGAATGTCCTACTTCTGGTTGAAGTTAACATCACTTGAAAACTGCTTGCTCCTGTTGAGGATGGCCCCATATGAACAGCCTGAACCTACACCTACAAACTGTGAAGATGGTGTTGGACTGCTGTTGACAAGAACAGCTCTGCTACAGTAGCATAGGGCTTAAATTACCATGAACAGTCTTGCACTCAAAACTTCCTCGGTAAATCATCTGAAATAGTACAGCATTTATGTTAAAACTATATTGAATTATGTGCCACACAACTATACATTAGATAGATGGATGGATGAATGGATGGATGGATGGATGGATGGATCGATGGATGGATGAAATGCATGTCAAATATTCCAGGTCAGTCTCCTGAAATCATGGACAGAAGCAGATCCTGTGGTTCTGGTCACAGTGGTTTCAGAGATGGAGGAGCTGAGACCAGAGGTAAGTCCAATTCACCCTGTCTCTGTGTAGACTACCTCTCACTGTCCAAGAAAGGACAGGTTGCAAGGGGAATTTTCTGATGTGATGTTACTTCTACCAGCTCACACAGACCTCACAGAGCACCACTCTGAGATTCCTCGAGAAGTGGCTGTATGCAGCGACTACAAAATGTGATTCTGGGTGAACTCAAGGCTATGCTTCACATGGGAGTGAGCCATGTGCAGTTGGATGTGTGGGAGTATGGCATCTGGGTTTCTACTTGGGCCATGGGCAGGTGTGCCGTCAAACTGATAAGACAGCAGCAATTGCTGTCTGCCCGAGACCCAAGAACAAAAATAACGTGAGGAACTTCCTTGGACTGGCTGGCTATTCTAGGAGGTTTGTTCCTAATATTTTGGACCCCACCAGACATAAACGTAATGTGTGTGTGTGATTTAGTTGGAGATGGATGCAAGTGCTTTAGTAAAATTGTAAGACTTTAATGAACTTGAAATTCAAAAAAATGGACTAGGAACTTTATTCTCAGCAGGGTATAGACAAAACAGAGTCAGCTTTGTTGTTCTTGGAGCTGGGTCTGTATGAGAATGTGAAATTAAAGTGGAAAAAGATCAAAACCCACTGAGCTTGTGGAGAGTTCTGATGCTTGACAGTTTTCAGGTAGTTGAGGTTCTTAATGCAGTACTCAAAGTGACCGGAGGTGGTGCTAAATACCATATTCCTTTCATTGTCCTCTCTGATCCAGACAAGGTTATTAGCACTGCATAGATAATCTTTTGTAAATATTTTAGCAGAGTGGAGCTGTTCCAAAGCTGAAGGAACCAGGGGATATCTGTACATGACTGTGATCTGATTGAGCCCTCAAAAATCAATACATGGATGATGAGATGGAGGGTTTGATCTAATATATTCCTCATATTCCGCCATAGCTTTTTGGAGGTCCACTTCATGATTGTTACTCCATGATATCTGAGGGTCAGGATTGTGCATCCAGGGGAATCTGAGGATAATGGGGTGCTTGGCTGTGACAGTGATGAGGAATGAAACATGTTCTTGATAGAAAGTGCTGACTTGAAGCAAAACATCACTGGCAGGTGGAAACCTTGTATGTCTGAAACTGTTACTTTTTACGTGTAGGAGTTAATTTTTATATTTGTTTAATTAATTAATTAATTAATCAATTAATTAAGGATTATTACCCAACCTAGGTTGACCTATTTTGTCCAGCGAAGATAGCCAAGGGTAAGTTGGTAATGAAACTGTAACAAAACTCATTTTGATGTGCTGTTAATGTGGCTTAGCTTGGGGGAATTTTGATCAAAGTTAAAAGCTTAGGTATGGAATCGAACCAATAACTGACCTTAGATGTAAACAAGAATAACCAGATGAAATCATGGATCACAAACATTTATTCTAGCTACTACACAGAACACCACAGAACATTAAACACAAACACAAGACAACATGTAAGGTATGAGGTTTGATGCAAATGATCAGTATAGACTCGATATTATTGCTTTATGTCAGGTTCAACTTAAAACAGTTTCTGACCGTTCACTGCACAGCAAACAAAGTGAAAGCAAAATACAACCCATAGTGTTTAAATGATACAAGGACATGGCAAATCATGTGACCGGCAAACGTAAAATAATTTATTTTCATTCGATAACCTGATGGTTTGCTAAAGTTGCAGTCTCACATAAGTTGGAGATGACTCGCCGCAGCAGCTGGATGTGGTTGATGCACGAGGAGAGACAATGATATCCAGCAGAGTTCAAACTGATGATCTTGTAGATCAGATCGTTGAGGCAGAGTGGAGGGTTCACACCAGTTCACAAAGTCTCTCATTGTCCTGATCTGAGTCCAGGGTTTTTCTATGGAATCTCAATGCATTCTAATTACTGGCCAGTGCTTTCTTGACCAATTACTTTGGGTCACAGCAGCAGCGGGGTTTGTGATTTATGACCTCTCATTGTTGGAGTTTTTCTATTCATTAATGTTAACTTTAGATACCTTTGGGTACCTGCATCTCTATGGAAATTGAACATCAGATTCAGGAGAATTTTCCAGTTACAATGACACTAAACACATTTGCATTACAGGGAATGTTCTGGAAGTTATTAACTTTTTTCATAAAATACAATTATTGTACTAAAATACATAAATTGCCTTTTTGTGATTAACAAGAGAACATTATGGGTTTACCTGGACATACAGAGTGAAATATAAACACATTATCCAATTAATAATTTTTATTATCTGCCAGGCACCATTCTTCCCAGATTGTGTGAGGGTTGTGGCTGTTAAAATATATCTTTGATCTGATCAGAAGGGTTTCGCTTAACTTATTTGTAAGTGTAGAGCTGGATGTAATGAAGAAAAGAGGTTTGTTCTCTTTTTGACATCCTGGGTAATAGGGGCCATGTGGTTCGTTGATAGGAGTAACAACTTGAATGGCTAGGGTTATTTTGAAAACCCTGTGCTTTTTTTAAATAATTGAACATCATGTTAACAAAGTTGGTGTACTGTCTTTAGTATATATGGTCATGTGTAATTTTATTAATAATATTTTACCAAACTCAAATGGATTTAAGAGTTTCTTGACCAGCTAATGTCGAGATGTGTGTTTTGTCCATCATTAGTTACAATGGCCGAATCTGAGGTAGTAATTCAGTTACATTATCATCAAAGTAAATGTTACAAAGTTTATTGTAGCCATGTGTACCCTCAGTTTTTTCTGTGTTTAATACAACCCCAATTCCAAAAAGTTGGGATGCTATGTAAAAGCTAAGTAAAAACAGAATACAATAATTTTCAAGTCCTATATTCAAATGAATACAATACAAATAGAAGATATTTACTTGCGATATGATTTACTCAGCAATTCCCTTGCCTTCGGGGATGTGATCGAAAACTCATTGGAACATTTCCACAAAGTGGTCAATAAGACTTCCATTCATTGATACCAGACCGCAGTAGCCCGCTTTAGGGATTATCCTGAGTAAGCTGAGGAACTGGGCAATCCTTTGTTGATCTAAAATATTCTCTTGGCCAGAGAAGTGCAATGAGCTCTGTAGCAGAAAGCCATTGCACTGGGAAGTTTCTCTTGCAAATTTGTTAGGGCAAGAGGTAAGAAAGCCAGGGAGTTTTGCAGCTGGGGCTCTGTGGGAGATGAAAACGGTGGATTAACCACTGGTGAGCCATTTGGCATCTAATTTAGCATTTAACTCTATCAGATATTGTTGGTGTTTTCCTATCAGCTTCTTCTGAGATGCCATAGCGTTACATCAGTTTGATCCTTCTTCTGCATCCATGGTGATGCCAGAGCAATCTATCATGAAAAGGAGTTGGAGACAGATGCAGTTGCAGTTTAAAATGTATTAAAACTGGCACACAAATCCAAAACAAGAACCAAAATCAAGTAAGAGTTGAGGTGATCAGCAAACAAAAGTTCATGGGCAAAATCAAAAATGCAAAAACCAGGAAACAAGACAAGGTCAAAAACCTTAATATCAGACAAAGATTCAAATGTTCAGGTAAATGTACACTGAACATTACTTTGAGGCAGTGTTCAAAGTCCATTTATATAGGCAGGGTGCACATAGAAAACAGGTGTGTATGATTAGTATTTAGATGAATACTGGTGCTGGGGATTGTAGTCCATGGAGGCCATGTTTGTAAGTCATGGTGTATTCTGTGAAGTGTGTATATAGTACCAGTCAAAATTTACCAGTCAAAAAGTACCAGTCAAAATTTAGACATACTCATTCATAGTTTTCTCTTTATTGTAAAACAATACTGAAAACATCAAAACTATAAAATAACATGGAATTATGTGGTAAACAAAAATGTGCTAAAAATACTAAATATGTTTCATATACTGTATTAGATTCTTCAAAGTACCTACCATTTACTTTGATGGCCATTTTGTATACTACTGGTATTATCTTAACCACCATGGTTTATGGGTGTGACTTATCAAAAGTTAATTAATGGAATGTCTTGCCTTGAACCAAGGAAAAAAAGTATGAATTATTTTTCTGCATTAAACCCATCCAAGCAGTGAACACACACACAAGTGAGAAGTGAGCACACACATACCCAGAGCAGTGGACACCTCCATGCTGCAGTGCCTGGGAAGCAATTGGGGGTTAGGTGCCTTGCAATTAAAAAATTCATCTGTGGATGCTGAGGAAAGGGCTGTTCATTCATTCCCCCCACACATTGTTCCTGCTAGTCCAGGGAATCAAACCAGCAACCTTTCAGTCACAAACCCACTTCGCTAACCTTTAGGCCACAACTGCCCCAATATATTTGTTAGATAAAATTCTTAGTCTATATTTTTCTAATAGCATGTTTCTATCCACTAACTTTACCTCATGTCTCTGTTGTCTTATTTCCCAAGTTAACCTATCAATTGACCCAAACCCAGCAAACCTCACCAGCTTTCAGAGACCATTTGTCTGTTCCATTTTTCTTTTGTTTCTTTAGTTTCACACACGTTCACACCTTCACACACACACATTCTGACATACACACATTAACATACACACATACATACACACACACATCCTGACATAGTAAACACACACACACACACACACACACACACATTAACATAGCACAAGTACACACACACAGACCCTGACATACACATTCTAACATAGCACACACACACACATCCTGCCATACACACATTAACATAACTCATGTACACAAACACACACACACATACACACACACACAACCTGACCCACACATTAGCATAACGCACTGTTAGATTGAAAATCTTATCCCTTTTCTTTCCTTTGACCCCTTTAACCTTGTTGCCATGGATTGTTATTCTGGCATTCCTTTGCTCAGATTTAAAGGTGTCCTGCTTTCTTCCACGTCCTGTGATCTTCAGATCATTTAGGTTCTTGTGACATGTCTGAAACTTGTTTAGGTTAAGCTATCGTAAAGAACAAGATATACCATTCCTGATGTCGCACTCCTTACACAGGAGACTATTATTATGTCATATGTGGAGACTACAAGTCTCTTTTTGTCCAAACAAAGGTGTTTTTCTACTTATCTGTTCCCTTGAGAATACTATGATATCTGTGCTTCTATGTATAAATACTTCTAGACTTTCTGCAGTAAAATCAGACTGAGTTCAAAACGACCTTGTGTCTGTTGTTTACTCATTCTCTGAGCGCTCGACACGCAGAAGAAAGAGAGAAACGGTTGCAGAGTCTGATAGAGATTGAACCTGAATCGAAGTTTTAACATGCACGTACACACACACACACACACACACACACACACACAGCTGTATATAAACTCTTCTTTGTCTCAATAAACTTTGGATTGAGCATACATATACATGCTGTGTCTGTGCAATCCCCGGATCCTTGCAGCTGAGAAACTTTCACCCACTGAAGTCAGATCGAACCTGAGTGAGCAAGATAATCTCCGATAGATTTTGTTCTAACAGTATTTGAGACCATCAGTTGTGTTGTGTGGGGGTACTGCTGGTACAGTAAATAGCCCTATTTGAGAACTGTAGCAGTCCATATTATGTCAAGATCCACAAAAGTAAAGAGAAATGTGAGCCCATCTTTACTTTAAGACCCCCATTTCCAAAAAAGACCCCATTTCCAAAACAGTTCTCAAATAAACACAGAATGTAATGATTTGCAAATCAAGTAAACCCATATTTAATAGAAGATAGAACAAAGACAATATATTAAATGTTAAATAGGAGAAAATTTATGTTTTATGAAAAATATGTGCTCATTTTGAATTTGATGCCTGCAACATGTTTAAAAAAAATTTAGGAAGGGGCAACAAAAGCCTGGAAAGGTTCTGTATTGCATTAAAAAGAGACACAATTCTATAGTGGAAATCACTGCAGGGGTTCAGTGTCAGATGTGGAGAGGTGTGGCTGGACACACACACACAGATAGGAGGTGACAGTTAAAGTATACATGTTTATTTAAGGTGAAGGCAATGTCCAATGCAGTAATATGCTCTGGCCCCATCCCAATGCGGAGTGGCGATGTAGCTTACAGCAGGTTATGGTCGCTGAACTGCTGGTTGTCCAGGTGGTGCTCAGAAAACAGTGTGGGCTTTATAGATAATTGGATTAGTTTTGAGGGCAAGACTGGCCTGTTAAGCCTGGACAGTATCCATCCCACTCGGGAAGGTGCTACTCTCATTTCTTGTAGCATAGCCCATAGTCTCATGACAGGCCTAGTTAATCTGTGACAATCCAGTGCCAAGGCCAGGGAGCAGACAAGCAGCCTAAACCAACCACCTGCAAGTTGCACAGAGTCGTCACTCAGGTTCCACCATATTGAGACTGTGTCTGTTCCTGAGCTAAACAAAAATGTAGATATACTCTTAAACGTTGCTCTAATAACCTAATTAAAATAAATTTGGATCATACTGAATGCACAGCCAGCACTTTTGATATAAAGCTAGGACAAATAAATGTTAGATCTCTTACATCTAAAGTGCTTACTGTTAATTAAATTATTACTGATCATCAGTATATTGTACTGTGTTTAACAGAAACAAGGATCAAACCAAATGAGTATGTAGCACTAAACGATGCTAGTCCTCCTGGTTATAGTTATATACACCAGCCTTGTCTAACTGGCAGAGGAGGAGGTGTTGCAGTTGTTTATAATGATAAACTAGGCATCACACAAAACCCTAGACATAATTTTAATGCTTTTGAGATTCTCTATACTAACATAACATATGTAGGCTCTAAAAATAAGTCCATTCAGTCATTTCCACTAATTATTATTTACAGACCCTCAGGGCCATATTCTGAATTCCTATGTGAATTCATAGATTTCATCTCAAACCTAGTTGTCTCCTTAGATAAAGCATTGATTGTTGGAGACTTTAATATTCATTTTGATGACCCAGAAGATCCTCTGATGATAGCATTCATGTCCATTCTAGATTTAGTAGGAGTTGATCAGAATGTAATAGGACCCACTCATGATGGTGGTCACAGCTTTGATCTAATACTGACTTTTGGATTAAGTATAGAAAATATAGATGCAGTTCCACAGTCTGAAACCAACTGTCTGCTAGCTGCACACTCAGGTTCCACCATATTGAGAATGTGTCTGTTCCCCAAGCTAAACAAAAATGTAAGATCATACTGAATGTACAGCCAGCACATCTGATCTAAAGCTATGACTGTTAAATGTTAGACGCCTTACATCTAAAGCGCTAATTATTTACAGACCGCCAGGGCCATATTCTTATTTCCTTTGTGAATTTGCAGATCTGCAGTGTCTTAGTTATAATATATGCACCTCAACATGCTATCGTGACAAACAAACATTCACGTCAGCTACTGCACAGAGTTTTATCAATGATCTCTCTGAATTATCAACTTTAATTGCATCACCATTGGACTCCACAGAACTTGATCAGGCAACTAAATGCTTAGAGTCAACATTTCGCTATACACTAGATAAGGGCTACTTTAAAGGAAAATAATTAGAGAGAAAAAATTAGCACCCTGGTATAATGACGGTCTTTAAAACAGACCACTCGCAAATTAGAACGTAAGTGGCATCTAACTAAATTGATAGTATTCAAATTAGCATAGAAGGAGAGCCTCCTGAGCTATAGAAAAGCTCTTGGTGCTGCTCGATCAACGTATTTCTCCAATTTAATAGAAGATAACAAAAATAATACTAGATTCTTATTTAATACTGTAGCAAAATTAACTAGGAATAAGAACACCACAGAAATGTCCATGTCATCAACATGTAGTTGCAATGACTTCATGACTTTTTTCAATGACAAGATTGACAATAACAAAAAAAAATACAAAATATGAATTTAAATCCATACAATCTGATGAGCAACTCTGTAGACAACAATATAATTATATCAGATCAGCCATTAGAATGTTTTGCACCCCTTCAAGAGACTGAAGTAATCTCACTAATTTCCTCCTCAAAATCATTAACCTGTGAATTAGATATTTTACCTACATGTTTCCTCAGGCAGATAGTACCAGAAGTAATTGAACCTACCATAAAAATAATCAACTCTTCCTTTAGCATTGGCTATGTACCTAAATTCTTTAAATTAAAAGTTATTAAACCCCTGATTAAAAAACCCGATCTCAACCCCAGTCAGTTGTCCAACTATAGGCCAATATCAAACCTCCCTTTTATTTCCATGATTCTAGAAAAGGCTGTAGCACAGCAATTATGTTCGTAGCTACATAGGAATAGCATTCATGAAATGTATCAGTCAGGATTTAGCCCTCACCATAGCACAGAGAGAGCACTAGTTAAAGTGGTAAATGACCTACTACTGGCCTCTGATCAGGGTTGTGTCTCAGTGGTTGTGTTACTTGACCTTAGTACAGCTTTTGATACCATTGATCATACTATTCTCCTTGATAGATTAGAAAAGGTTGTGGGAGTTAAGGGAACCGCCCTCTTCTGGTTCAGGTCTTATTTGACTGATCGTTTTCGGTTTGCTGATGTAAATGGTGACTCCTCTACGTATTGTAAGGTGAAGTTTGGTGTTCCACAGGGTTCTGTTTTAGGCCCACTGCTTTTTTCTTTATATATGCTACCTCTAGGTAATATTATTCGTAAATATGGTATTAGCTTCCACTGCTATGCTGATGACCCACAATAATATGTTTCAGCAAATCTAGATGACAGACACAAGCTTAATAAAATTGAGGAATGTGTAAAGAACATTAGACAATGGAAGCTTAATAACTTCCTTCTACTTAATTCTGATAAGTACTAGTACTAGTACTAGCACCACATGTAGCTAGAAGAAAGTTTTCCAACTACTTACTAAGTCTGGATGGCCTTTCTGTTTCACCATGTGCCAATGTAAAAGACCTTGGTGTGATTATTGATTCCAATCTGTCATTTGAAGCTCATGTAGATAACATCAATATCAAATATTTCTAAGATAAGAAATATGATGTCACTGCATGATGCAGAAAAACTAGTTCATGCTTTTGTTACCTCTAGGT
>JAQQZR010001599.1:0-10888 GCA_030068235.1 Notoglanidium macrostoma
TTGTCACCTGCTCTGAAGGCAGAGTCACGGGTCCTCAGCAGCTCACGCACCTCTGCAGTCATCCACAGCTTCCGGTTGGAGCCTGTAATGATGGTCTTGGAGGCAATGATGTCATCTACACACTTGCTGATGTAGCTGGTCACTGATGATGTGTACTCCTCCAAGTTGGTGTTGGGGCAGGGCTCCACTCGGTACGTGCCGGGAATGTTTGTTCCAGCACGTCCCTGTCGTTGTAAAGTCCACATACTGATGGAATTTTGGGAGCACTGACTTGAGATTTGCATGGTTGAAATCTACGGCGACAATAAACAGTACATCGGAGTGTGCATTCTGCAGGTCACCTTTTACTCTGTACAGCTCACAGAGCGCATCTTTAGCATTAGTGCTGGGGGAATGTACACTCCGACAAAGAGCACGGCAGTGAATTCCCGAGGTAAATAAAATGGCCTGCATCTAACTGTCACAAACTCCACAAGCGATGAGCAGTAACTATAAACTAGCAAAGAGTTCTTGCACCATTCCCTGTTGATGTAAACACACAAGCGACCATCGCGAGTCTTATCACACAGAGCTACTTTTCTGTCGGCACGAAACGCAGTGAGCTTTTTCCGCAGTATTCCGGAACTCTGTCGTTGAGCCATGTCTCTGTGAAAACAAGGAAGCAGCAATCTCTAAACTCGCGCTGAGTAGTCCGCTGAAGTCTGATGTAGTCCAGGGAGCAGACATTGGATAGCAGAATAGACGGAAGAGCCGGCCGGCTAGGATTAGCTCTTAGTCTATCATGGACCCCGACCTATTTTCCATGTTTCTGCTTCCTCGCACACCGCATACATCAGGCAACCCGAGGACGCATAGCGTCTCCAACAGGTCATCCTGCAGGTCTGTTTTTGTATGTTTCTTAATGTCCAGCAATGTTTGGCATGGGTAGACATGAACACTGTTTGTTTTGGTGTCCATATGCTGTAGAAGTCACGCCAAGAAACAAAATTGCACAAAATAGCACCATTTCAGATCCGGAGTGGCCGCTGCGTGCTACTGCCGCGCCACTATCTTGGATCTTTTTTCGTTATTATGTTTTTTCGTTTCGTTATTTCATGTGATGTTATTTCCATTTCCTGTCAAATTCATTTCACATTCCTCTATAGTATATGTGCCTCCTTGAGCTTTTCTCCTTGTTATCATGGAGTGAGTTCTTGTCCTACCGGGTTTCTTTTTACTTCCTTCTGGCTTTAGGGGAGGGTTCTCTGCAATAGCAGAAAGACTATGTGTCAAATGCTTTCCAATATTTACATTTACATTTACAGCATTTGGCAGATACCCTTATCCAGAGAGACTTACATAAGTGCTTTGAAGTCTCTATCATTAAATATATTCTGATACTGGCTCATTAGGACGTGAGTTAAGAATACCATCACACTAAAAACTGTTGGCAAGTAATACAGAAATTTTTTTAAATATTAAAGTGAAGAATAAATGCTAGTCCTAGTACTTCCGAAAGTAATTCCTAAAATAATACTGACAGAAATCTAGGTCCAACTGAGTCAAGTAGATAGTAAACAAAAGTCAGAATCCTACCTTACAAGTAGAGAAAAAATTCAAGATAGAACCAAAAAGCACACTCAATATTGAACTGGATACACCTTCAATATATCTTAGTGAGCCCCGCCGCCAATTCACGCCTTAAGGTAGACCGAAACTACTGTTGACTAGACACCTGAGAAAACTGATTTAGCATAGACCTGCAAACACTTCTAAATCTAAATAGCACAACAGAAACAGAAAATACTGACAGAAATCTAGGTCCAACTGAGTCAAGTAGATAGTACACAAAAGTCAGAATCCTACCTTACCAGTAGAGAATAAATTCAAGATAGAACCAAAAAGCACACTCAATATTGAACTGGATACACCTTCAATATATCTTAGTGAGCCCCGCCCCCAATTCACGCCTTAAGGTATACCGAAACTACAGTTGACTAGACACCTGCGAAAACTGATTTAGCATAGACCTGCAAACACTTCTAAATCTAAATTGCACAACAGAAACAGAAAATAATACTGACAGAAATTTAGGTCCAACTGAGTCAAGTAGATAGTACACAGAAGTCAGAATCCTACCTTACCAGTAGACAAGAAATTCAAGATAGAACAAAAAAGCACACAATATTTCATATACTAGAGCAAGGTCTGGGCTCTTCTGTGACACTGAATCCACAAGAGCTCTTGCATCTTTTAGCAGTTCTCGGGTCACTTTTTTCCCTTTTTTCTTTAGCTTTCTTAGTAGTTGTTTTCTCTTTTCTTCTTTTTTAATCTTCAACCCTTAGAGGAGACCTGACATAAATTTTTCTTGTTGTTTTTAAAATATGTTGCTGTGATTTGGAGACATACTAGGAATCTAGCAAAGGAAGAAAATATACATAAAGAGTAGCTGAAGTTCAGTTTTGGGGTAAGTCACTAACAATTCCCCCTCAAAGGTTGTATGGAATATTTTAATACATTTTTCTTTACTTTTGTTAGCTTGCATAACCAAAAACCCCTGGGTAACACTAGCTGATCAGCTAACATTAACATTCTTTCTATGACACTAAATTTAGATAAAACATTTTTGACAAACATGGTTTGCTAGGCCGCATTATCTGAATTTACCATATCTTTGGACTGATAAGCAATTCCCTTGCTTGAGGAAGTAAGCTGTTTCTTATTCAATTTAGCTTTTCTAGTTAACTTACCCAGTGTTGATAAAATGACAAGTCACATAAGCTGGATAATTATTATATGTATATTGTTTTGGGATTATTTGTTTCATGTGTACATATGCAGCTGGATAGCATCATGAAAACAGTGACCTAAAAATAGAAGAAAAAATAAACAGTGTAGGCACCTCAGGCAATAAGCTGTTGCTAGTTTGGTTAAGCTTGGTTAAGGCTAGGCCTGTCACTAAAGTGTCACTTAAGTAGGTTAAAATTACCTTTCTGAAATTTCCAATTGTATTCTTGGTATTGGTACTGGTGGTTCAGTGTCCAATGCTTCATTTTCCATTTCAAACTTGAGTTCATTCATAAAAAAGCTTAAATCATCTGCAGAAGCCATTGTTTACCTTTCATAGTTAATCTGTAGTTTTCAGAGTTAATCTGCAGTGAGACTATTTACATATTTAATTTTAAAGGCACACTTCCCAAAGTTTAAAGGCACATCCCCAAACTTTAAAAAATAATTATCCAAAGGGTTTTTTTTACACCATTCTAAAACAACACAAGAAAAAGGAACTATGGTGTATTTTTAAAAAACTTGCATACTTTTTTAAAAGCATCTCAAGCATCTGCTTTGATCTGCTTTTCCCACTAAGTGACTTAGAATAGGGCTGTATGCAATTGGATCTCTTCCTTCACTTGTGCGAGGACAGCCTTGGGCAGTTCTTACTTTGCCTTTAAACATTATATCTCTTTCCATTTCTAGTACTTCTTTTTTATCAGTAGATTGTTGCCCTTATAATGAGATGTGGATATGTGAGATGTTCCCGTTATTGTATTTAGTGAATCCTCAGCTCTCTTTCATGTTATAAATTTTCCATTTTTTACAACTTATCTTTGTTCTGCTAACTCTCTCCTTTCTTTAGCTTTATCCCTTCCAGATCTGTAAGACTTTTAGCTTATTTCTCTGGTATTTCCTGGTTTGTGGTGTTTTTGTTTTAGAAGCTTTTCCACTTAGGCAATAGAAGAGTTCGGTCTCAAGAGTGAACACTGAATAATGACCATAGTCCATGGTCTTAAAAACCACAAAGACATCTGTATTTCCTCCAATTGGTTCATTTTACTTTTCCTCTCTCACTCTAATTACCTTTACTGCCACTAGATTTCCTCCTATTCTTTTAGTTCACCCAATAACCCAAGACTGCTGAGGCCACAACAGTGACGTACAGAGTGACTCAACACTCTCTCTATTTATAGGTGATGCACATACTTCTGTCTGTGAGCTATGTATTCTGCCTGTTAATTTAAGTTTGTTTTTTTTACTTCTCCTCATCTTAAACAATGTTTGTCATAGCTGGGTAAAAACTAGCTCTATTGAATTTAATGGAGCCTGGAGCTAAGGCCATTTGATAACTATTTACTTGTTTTCATGTCATGCTGCCCTGTGTATTAAGGCCTAAGTCAGAGCTCCTTCTTGAGACACATTAAGACAAACATGGATTATATGCAGTATATGCAGTATGAATTTTCAAGCAAAGAAGCATTGTAAAGAATACATTTCAGACCAAAGCTTCTCATATGATCCTCTTTAATCTCCATTAAAATACTAATGTAGTAAAACCCATTGCATTAATATAAATTTTTTTTATAACATTGACAGAAAATAAAAATTGCTTGAGATAAGTGAAGCAGAGGTTATGAAATTCATAAGAATACAATTATTGGTTTGGGGACAAGTGAGTTCAGAATTTTAAATTGACAAGTTGAGGTCCTAGATTTCTCCAAAAGAGGAGGATTACAGAACACTTATTTTCTGTCTTCTTCTTTTTTCTTCTTCTTCTTCCTTCTCTTCTTCTTTTTCTTCTTAATATTTTGTTCCTGTTTAGTGAGTGTTTTTTCCTAATTGCTTATGACACAAAACTATAGTAAATGGCTATTATTCCCCTTCAAACATAGCTTTTGTTACCAGGATATTTACCTATTTTTATTTTGAAAACAGGTGAATTTTTCATCTTTTTGTTCACATGAAGTAAAAAAAAAAAACAGGTAAATTTCAAGATATATTTTTTTCCTCAGAGAGGATTACAACAGCACCAAGACATTGTTGGATGCTTACATTATGATGAGTACAGCTGGGAAGTCATTTAAGACTTCAAAATGGTGATATTCCTGATGGGTATTTGGGACAGCAGGGACACCAAGGCACACTACCAAAGGCAGGATTGGATACACCAGACCGAGTTCACTGTAAGGAGGAACAATGTCAAGTACCTTCTAGTACCTTTAAGACTTCTTTCTTCAGCTGTCTGAGGCAAAAGTCAAAGCCAATGTCATACCACAGATAAAGAAAATCCTGGAGATCCCCACAAGCTCACTAGGAAGAAGAAACTGGCTTGGACCAGTTTTTTGACAGTGGTGTGGGGCTTCCTGTGCAATCACAAAGCCAAGAACTACGTGGAGCAGGTTGAGATTCTGATGAAGAACTATGGCAAAGTGGGCTGCAGGATATTTCTCAAAGTCCATATAATTGATGAAACTTTTTCATTCATTTTAATGAAAATGGGTCAATTTAAAAATACCAATGTCCTGGTCAAAAAGCTACATTTAAGGGGATTAATAGCCATTTTTTAAATTATTATTATTATTATTATTATTATTATTATTATTATTATTATTATTATTTATATTGAGGAGGTGTTTATAGGAGAAAACTTTGAAGGTTCAGGTGGGTATGGCATTTTCCATGGAGGAGGAATTTTCTTTAATGAAAGTAATTTGCTCTTCATGAGATGAATATTAAAGCAGAAAAGTAACACATGGGCACCTTTTCTGGCAGTGTCACAGTCAGTTTATAGGGTATTCCATCTGCAATTAAATATTCCAGTGTGATATGTATTGCTTAAAGAAATATGCTCTTATTATGAGAAATATAATTTAAACGTATTTAAACATGGTTTCTAAAGTAGTAACAGTGTTACATTAACGTGGTCTATACGGCTACCAATATAAACTGTGTCAGAAGCGCCACTCTTCAACCAAACATTGCTCTGGGAAGTGCAAAGTCTTGCACAATAACATATAGTGTACAACCACAATTGCTACTACCTTAATATAATAATGATGGTATTTAGCAAAATAATACAATTTTTGTGTACTGACATGCACAGTGGTACCATAAACTAAGAGATATAGAAAGTTTTTTCATACATTTCACAGTCACATGAACAGTATTTACATACATGCAAACACTACTTATTATAATTCTATAAAATTATAGAATTGCTTATTACTTATTATACCAATGTGAATTAGTGCATTAAAAAGTACAAAATAAAACTTGCATAAATGAACAATGCACACTTATTGCAGTTGGAGACTATATTTCTGGACTGGTGTGGAGCACTGTGCAACTAGTTGGCGAGATTCTTTTTATTTCACGGAGTTAATGTACATCAGAGGTATTGAATTAGCTCCTACACAGAGCCTTCCATACATTATTAATATTATTATTATTATTATTATTATTATTATTATTAGGCTTACCTTTCCAGCAAAGGCTAAATCTATTTGGTCACTTACACTATTGTGTTCTCCCTCTTACACTCCCTTGTGTAATGAACAACTGAAAAGTTTTCTTCTGTGAACCCACCATTTAAATGGCTCTGGTAGGTCTTAATCAGAATCCTGTGTTTCTATTTCTCCTCTATCTCTTTCTTTCTTTCTGAAGGTGTTCTCTATATCACTGTCCAATTTCTGCCACACTCAGATGCGTATCCTCAGAAACACTATGGTTTCATGACTACAAGCAATGTTTATATAAATTACAAAAAAATTATTTCTACAATAGATGTTTATAAATTCTAATAGTACATTTCTCTAAATTGCAATATTAAGTACAATTACATGACTTCAACATTAATATTCAAATGCTCAGACATAAATTCACAAAAACAGATCATGTATATTAAGTGTAGCATCATTAAAAAGCATTAATACACATCAATTAAGTAATTAACAACACACTGTGTGATAAAGTGTGCTTAATAACATGCATTAGAGAGACAGGGACGGGGAATAGAGTTATGTTTATTATGGCACTTTATGTGTAATGACGCTACAATTAATATACAATGTGACCTAACAAGGAATAAGCAATAATTTAGATGAATATAATTGTTTGTGTGTGTGTGTGTGTGTGTGTGTATGTGTGTGTGTGGTTGAATCCATTATCAAAAGGATGATAAAATAACATCCACCTACAAATGGCGAATGATATGTCCACCCCTTCATGTGCATGTCCACCCTGTCAGGTCTAAATGGCCGACAGGGTGGACAGTTTGGGACAATGATAAGGTGGACATTTTGAGCTTCTGTTTGCATATTAGCTTACATTACATTATATTACATTACCAGCTATTAGGAAAGATCCAGTCCTCAGGAAAATATGCCCAGCCACCTCAGGATGACTGAAAAGTGTCTAATCCAGGAGTTAACTTTTTCCTATTTTCTGACCTTTTTTTTGTTTTCAAATCTGTGGCCTTATATAAGAAGGTAGTTTTTTTCATTAATGACAACATTGGCCAGAACAAATTATCTTCTGAAAGATTTTGTGAAAAAGTTCAAAATGTTCAGTGCAATCTAGGCCACAATGTTCATTAGGGCCAATAAAGCTCATTGATCAGATCACACTGACTGCGTTGATACATTTGTATAATTGTACATTTGTGCCCCCTCTGACACGCTATACCAGAGTGCCCTATGTACAGTAAGTGATGAGCATATAATTAGCAGTGTCCCTGGCTAGCTAGCTCAACTTGCTAAGGAAACAGGGACTGTTTGCCCGGAATTGTGGGGTTTAGTGTTGAACGTATGAACTCTACACAGACAGGGACATGATTTTTAATCACACAATAGACTACAATTAGCAATTAAAAGAGCAATTCCCCACACACACAACCACCAAAGCTTCAGCTCACACAAACAAGTGGCTCTGTCTCTCTCATACACAAAACTGTGTAGTATGGGTGCTATTGTGGTGCTATATGGGTGCTATTATCATTCATCGTACCGATCAATTTTTTCATAGCACGTGTAACATACAGTGCCCTCCACAAATATTGGCACTCCTTGTAAAGATTAGTAAAAAGGGTTAGGAAAAAAATAGATAAATAAAATGTTTTGTTGAACATAATTATTTCAGGATGAGGGATTTGTTTTTCTCTGAATAAATTTATTTTAATTAAAGTTAGTTTTTTTTTTTTCTCATTTTTTCAGTATGAGATGAAGCTACTTTACCAAAAGGTGGATTGTTTTCTAGCCCTTTTAACTAAAGTTTACAGGGGTTGCCATTAATTAGGGAGGGCACTGTAAATTCATTGTTTTGCTATTTCAGAACCTTGCAAGATATCAAAATCTCTTTGCAATTTAAAATCAGCATGAAAATAATAAAATCTTATAATAGTGCCTTTTTCGCAACTGCTGCAGGTGCCATCTGGAGGACGCTGGAGGCTCTGCACCCAGATGAGTGGAAAAAGACACTCTTTCTATTGCCAGATGGTGCTGCTATGCCTGAGAGCCACTCTGGGCACATGGATATGATTATAACCATCATAACCAATAAATTTTAAAGTCTGAGCTGTATAAAGTAATCCATAGACAATTTATGATGCATTCCTGTTTACATGGTGAGAAATATAAATAAATCGTTTTGCCATTTCAACAACTTTCAACATATCAATAATCTCTTAGCAAGTTAAAACTAGCAACATCTTGACATCATGTATGCCAAATTTGACATGAACTGATAAACTATCTAAGGGGAGTACACCCAAGATAAATGAAAAACCCATTCTTCCTGTGGACAGATAAAAGCCCTATACACCAGTGTGACATTCTGGGTGTAAGTATATCTTCATAAATATCATAACCTTTGAGCCATATCGAGCAATGAATAGAGAAGTTAGGACACACTTCCTGTTTGCATGATGAAACGTATAAATTCATCCTGTCACCATTGTGACACTGTGCTATCAAAAATCAAAAATATATCAAAAATCTATTTTCCATTTAACATCAGCAAAATCATGTGTACCAAATCTGTTATGAATCTGTTAACTGTCTGTTAACTGAGGAGTATGCCATGCCTACTTCGTGCTGGGTAGGACTAATGCATTGTATACAAATTTGTTCATTTTTGGGAGACCCAAATTTAGTGCTTTTCCATGAAACTATATGCCAGGCACAAGACTCAATGATATATTGTGGCACTATGGAGTCACTAAACTACCTTCAGTGCCAAGCCTTGGTCCCTTAGTAGCGGTTATGAGCATTTACATATGTGTGTGCCAAATTTCATGGGCATTCTCATGTTTTTGCACATGGGAGCCACTTTCAAAAATGGTCAAGTCTTGAAGAAATAAAATAACCTTAATGGATATTAGGTATACTGCAGGTTGAGGCAGGGTTCATATGTTTTTTTTTTGGGTTTACCACAATGTTCACCGCACTACACTTTGCCTCAGAACCATTCATAAAAAGGCCTTCCTCTAAACTGTTTTTCAGTTTGCCATGGTTATACCTTACACCATAGTGCAATGGCCCCTCATCCCCCTGTGACAGGGTGACCTCTCATTGTTAGGGCCCAAGCAACAAAGGTGCATAAGACTGTATTATTAAATTTAGGTGGTGCTATAACTATGAATGACAGTCTCCACATTTGGTGTTATCAGGAATGGACCATTAGTAAACATGCATGGTTTGAAGTTGATCAAACTAACCATCACCAAAAAAATGTCTACTTCCTTTTGGTGTAGCGTTTCATACAAATCAATTTCCTTCCATTTTGCTATCAGATATCCATTACTCATTTGTAATTTATCCACTTTGCAATTTATCCACTACTCATTTGCAATTCATCTGATATGTCTGAAGTTAATTCCAATCAAGAGTCATGGAAATCCAATGAACACTCGAGGAAGAGTTTGAAAGAGATCAAAAATATATGTGAAAAATGCACAAATTCCAAATGGCTTACTTCCTGCTGGGCAGAGTCACCCCAACCAAATTTCTGAACTGATGACAATCAAGATCATGGCTAATTTAATCAATTGTACACCATTACATCATTTGGGATATCCACTTTTCCTTCACAATTTTCATCAAATATGTCTATACTTTATACCAACCAAGTTGGTATAAAATGCAAAGATTTCAAAATGGTCAACTTTTTGTTGGGCAGAACCAATATGGAATATGTCTGATATGGTGAGCATAATATCCCTACCAAAAATTTATATCAGATGAACACTGTGACAAAGATCTAATTATCTACAAAGAGAAGAACTACAAAGATAAAATTATTCAGAAAGGGGCGCTATAGATCTGCTGGCCGGACCCAAGGCTAATGACCATACACTATTAAAATTTTTCCAACCTTTGATGAGACTGTCAAAGGTTGTCATACCAAATCAAAAGTTTTCATAAGACAAATGTATACGTATAGTTTCATGAGTTTTCAGCCATTGTAAGCCCCTAAAAACCCTGCATGAAAATTTTAAAATCATGCATGCCATCCAATATAACCTACTTCCCATTGGGCTGAGTCACATAAAACCAAGAGAACCTTGTCTGGTATGAGAGGTATGACCATACAAAATTTTGTATATATTTGAGCAACTTCATACTCACAGTTATCTGCATTTAGGGGTGCTATGGAGCTCCTCGACTACACCCAAGCCCATGCATGATATAAACTTTTGATTTTTCACAAGTATAGTGCATTTTCCAGGTTTGGTAGTTTCAAGAGTGGCAGGTGCCTCAAAAAATTTGCCCTATTTAAAACACTTAGGCCCTAATAAAAACATTCCAAAAACAAATAGGGTCCTGCTCACTTTTTATGGGCAGTATCTTAGTTGTTCCTAGAACTGCACATTTCTGGACAGAGACCGCAGTTGTTGTACCTGGAATCTGTTGGAGTCACTCTTCAAGTTTGGGAGTCACAGCCCCTAATGCTCCTATTACCACAGGGACACTTTGGACTTCACTTTCCATTTCTGTTCCAGTTTTTCCTTCAGGCCTTGGAACTTCTCAATCTTTTCATGCTCCTTCTTCCTGATGTTATGTTCAGCTGGGATTGCCACATCTATCACTACTGCTGTTTTCTGCTCCTTATCAACCACCACTATGTCTGGTTGGTTGGC
>JAQQZR010001601.1:0-10886 GCA_030068235.1 Notoglanidium macrostoma
TTTCAGCTGGCAACAAGTTATTTAACCCTAACTGATGCAGTGAGTAGCTTCTCATTTCTTAAACAACCATGTCGGAAAACACATCCTGTGGTCATGGAAAAGATGTTAATCTTTCTCAGAAGGGTCAAATTATATATATATATACTGTATTGTCTCCTCGGCTGATTTTAGTCACTAATTCATCATTGAACTTGTCTATATCCATATTGTCCTCCTTCCCAAGTTTAACACATCTCATAGAACTGATAAATTGAAAACCTTCCCAATTTGCTTTTTCTATTTTCCACTTAGGAACTCTCTTTACCTTTTTGTAGCTCACCTTTGTCCCCATTACGGTAAGTATTGCGTAGTTATCACTCCCGGTTATAGTTTGTTTGGCTACATTCCATGTACTTATACCTGCTAGTTAACCAGATGTCAACATCAAGCACTGAGTCTGTGTTATTTATATTATTGTATCTTGTGCCATTTCCATTATTTACACACACTAAGCAATGATCATCTATAAGCTGCTCAAGAGTTTGGCCATTCACATCTTGTCATGAACCGCTCCATACTCCACGCACAGCGCGTGGTGAAATCTCGGCCACGTGCGCGGTGTGCTCTTCACCGTCACAGGAGCACGCACTTCCGCAATACGACGGAGATCACACGGACTACAGCTCCTATGAGCACCTGCTCCCAGCCAATAGGCCAATCAGAGGCAAGCAGGTGTCTCTCATCCATGAACTGATTAGCCGTGTTTAGAAGGACTGCTTTTGCACTTTGCGTTTGCGAAGCATTTTGACTAGCCACCATGTTGTCAGCCAAGCGTTATATACCCATGTGTACTTCCTGTGTTTTTGATTCTGCTTTTCATTTTGGATTACTGTTATTTGCATTACCTGTGATATTCTGTTTGCAGATCGCTCGACCTTTTGCCTGTATATTGGATTACTCTCTCTGCCTGACAATTTTGTACCTTTGCCCGTTGTGTTAAATAAACACTATACAGCTCTTACCTCCGTGTCCCGATCCTGCACCTGTGTCTTGACCATGCCGCGACGGCGCCAGCACCGTAACATAATGCTTCGCTGAGATGGAGACGCAGCAGAATCTCCGTAGATCCATGACGGATGCATGGCGACCATGCCGTCCCTGTTTCTACAACAATGAGGTATGGAGCCGCCTGAGCTATACCATGGGGTGAAGGAATCTCCTAGTACTTTTCTAGTCCACTGCTATATTTTCCGGGAACCTAGGCCTTCAGACTTTAATCTGGGTCACCGGACCTGCAGTTCGGTTTGCTGAAAACCTTATCAGCATGCAGCATCCAAATCTAAGAAGCCCTAAAGACTTTGGTGAGGCACTTGGATGGTTTTACAATGCCTTTAGCCTGGATGCAACCGCTCCAGAGCCCCATCCAGAGGCAAGGAAAAAGGCAACTGCTCCCGAGATCGTTCCAGAGGCCCTGCAGAGGGAACAACCCCAAGAAATTTTTTTGGGGGGGCTGAGTGCACTGAGGAGCTGCCCTAGCGAACGGTCCAGGGTAAATGCAGTGAGGAGGGTAAATTTCCTGAAAAAAGAAAAAAGAATGCGGCAACCTCTCCCGAGCTCCCTTTAATGGCCAAAAAAGAGGCTTTCGCTCTTAAGCCCCCTCTAATGGCCAGAGAAGAGGCTTTCGCTCCGAAGCCCCCACAAATGTCCAAAAAGGAGGTTACCACACCCAAGTCCATGCCTGAGTTCAAGTCCAAGTCTACACCAAAGTCCAAGTCTGTGCCAGAATCCAAGTCCAAGTCCAAGTCTACATCAGAGTCCAAGTCCAAGTCCACGCCAGAGTTCAAAACAGCGCTGGGGGCTAAACCTTCACCTGAGTCTGTGACCAGGATTTTGCCTGCACCCAAGTCTGGTTTGCCACAGGGGTCAGAAGCCATTCCCGTCACAGTCGTTCTCCCTGAGCCAGCTCCTGTTCCAGCCAAAGTCACTCACAAGGAGACTGTTCACTTCATGGCCACAGAGACTGTTCCAGCACTCAGGCTAAAGCACCTGTTCTGGCTCGAGTCGCTAAAATTGTTCCCCAAGACGTCAAAGAGACTGTAAAGTTATGGAACCCATGCCTGTTCCAGTGAGAGCACAAGTCACAGAGCTTGTTCTAGTGCGAGCACAAGTCACAGAGCCTGTTCTTCTCTCAGTCGGAGTGCCTGTTCCAGTTAGAGCTCAAGTCACAGAGGCTGTTCCCGCCGAGGTCACAATGCCTGTTCCCACGCAAATCTCAGTGGCTGTTCCCGCAGCTCAAGTCACAGCGCAAGTTCCTGTCACAGCTCAAGTCACAGTGCAAGTTCCTGTTGCAGCTCAAGTCACAGTGCAAGTTCCTGTTGCAGCTCAAGTCACAGCACAAGTTCCTGTCGCAGCTCAAGTCACAGCGCAAGTTCCTGTCGCAGCTCAAGTCACAGCGCAAGTTCCTGTCGCAGCTCAAGTCATAGCGCAAGTTCCTGTTGCAGCTCAAGTCATAGCGCAAGTTCCTGTTGCAGCTCAAGTCACAGCACAAGTTCCTGTCTCACTCTCCGAGCCTGCTCAAGTTCCTGTCATGCTCTCCGAGCCTGCTCAAGTCTCAGTGCAACTCTCCAAGCCTGCTTCCGTTCCCGCGCAACTCTCCGAGCCTGCTCCTGTTCCCGCACAAATCATTGAGTCAGCTTCTGTTCCAGGTTGCCCAGCCAAGCCTGCTTCTATGCCTGAGTTCCTGCCTGAGTTCCTGCCAAGACTAAAGTTCCGTGTGGGGGTTCCTATTGACATACCTGAACCTACGGGCCCAGGACCCCTGCGGGATAACCTCGTTAGGTGCTCCGGGAGTAGCGCCTTTGGGGGGATTTCTGTCAGGAATCTGCCCCTTGCTGCAAGTGCGGCGTGTATTGGGGATTCTTTCATTATCTCTGTCGCGCATAGCATGGAAGCGTGCACTTCCGCATTTCAGCGCGAACGATGGAGGACAACAGCCCCCACAAACACCTGCTCCCAGTCACTAGGACTGTTAAGGGGAGACAGGTGCATCTCATTTCACAGACTGATTATGCTGTGTTTAAAAGGACTGACTTTTGTGCTTCGTCCTTGTGAAGCATTAGACTAGCCACCGTGTTGTCTGCTGAGCATGTTGTCTACCTGTGTTTACTTCCTGTGTTTTTGACTCGGCTTTTCTTTTGGATTACTGTTATTTGGATTACCTGTGATATTCTGTTTGCCGATCACTCGACCTTTTGCCCGTATATTGGATTACTCTCTCTGCCTGATGATTTTGTACCTCCGTTTGTTGTGTTGTAAATAAACACTATACAGCTCACCTCTGTGTCCCGATCCCGATATCCGACAGCACTAACAATGTGACACATCTGTATTACTGCTTCCCCATAACGTTGTGTGAGTTAAAATCCCAACACCATATTACCCCATCCTTAGTGGTCCAGCTGCATGTTCTAATATACCCTCATTTAATGCTTCACACAGGTTATAGAAATTAATTACGTCTACTGCACCTCTATCGGTCCATATTTAGATTATTAATGATTCTTGAACAACATTAACATGTTCAGTTTTGTACTTTATTCCATTTTTAAAAAGGTAGCAACTCCACCTCAACCACCAGTTTCCCTATCCCTCCTCACCACAGTATATCCTTTTATTTTAAAATCTAATTCTGGTTTTAGCCATGTTTCCTGCATGCAAATTATATCTGGTTTCTTTCTGATATTCTCAATATAATTCTTAAATTCTTGACCATTTGCTATTAAGCTTCTTGCATTCCATTGTAATACTGTTAATATCATCAGTTAGCAACAGACCATGTCTGAGAGGATTGTGCATCTTCATTCAAGCTATGTCTAATCATTTCCCTTAGCAGTTCTTTCACTCCTAGACCCCGTTTACACTTGGTATTAAAATGTGTCTTGGGCGAACGGGCACGTCTAACTGGGAGGAGGCCCCGGGTAAGACCCAGGACACGCTGGAGGGACAATGTCTCTCGGCTGGCCTGGGATCGCCTAGGGATTCCCCCGGAAGAGCTAGAAGAAGTGGCCGGGGAGAGGGAAGTCTGGGTCTCTTTGCTTAAGCTGCTGCCCCCGCGACCCGATCTCGGATAAGCAGAAGAGGATGAATGGATGGATGGATACACGAACTGAACACAACTGGATAGTGCTAAATACAAATGTAAATGACCTCCAACATGCATTCAAGATGCATTTGCTCAAACCACTAAGGCACTAAAGCATTTATTTATTTGTTTTTTGTTAAATGTGTAATTTACGTTTTTTACTAGCATGCGTGTCAACAGTGTGAAAGACTGAACGGTCAAAAGTGTAATTTCACTTTAGTAAAGATAACAGCAATTGACATACATCAAATCTTTTCTTAACTCTCTCTGTACCCCATGGCTACCGCCGACAGCCTGCTTGTATTTCACTGTAACAACCGGCTCGGAGTTTAAAGAAAGATCTGCTATAGTAAAACACTAATTTATGAAATAATACCGCATCTGTGGATAGATGAACACTATTTTTATTTTGAAAAATTAAACAGGGTGTGTTGCCATTGACATTTCTGAAGTATTTCTTAGTTTCATGTAACGACTGACTGAGCAGCTGTGGAGTTACAGTGTCTCTGGGAGTTATGGATAGAGTTATGGAAGTGCCAGAGTCTGTTCTCACTGGATGAGACCGTAATTATGTGCACCAATGATGACAATCCACCATGTTTGGATGTCAATGATTATGTTGGTGTAAGAAATGTCAAAATAAGAAGCTTAAGAGTAATATTAGCATCTTCCTGTTGATCACTAACTATCTTACTCTGTAGCAGCTCCTAGCTAGCACCCTCATAAATGCTCACTTAACTAATCAGATTGAGATAAATAACCTGCATCATAAAAAAAAAAGTAAATCCATGACATGTTTAGTCGCTTTCTCCATGCTCTTGTTGGCTAAATCACGAACATCTCAGCTGATTTCTGTGTGGTTTAGTGGAGTTTGATCAGTAATTCAGTATTTAATTATTTATAACAATGTATAATAATTACAAATTAATCTCATGAAGATGTAATAACTATGAGATGAATAAAATGTAATCACTAAATCAGCAGTGTTGTTTAAAATCAAAGTCCATAATGGACCTGGCTATGGAGGTGAGCTTTAGGGTGTATGTACAGCTGTGGATTTCAATATATATAGCTGTAACTAATAAATATTTAATATTATATTCATACATGCATGATACATGCCATTTCAAATATAAACTTTTAATTGTCAATTTTCTTTAGTTTTCTAACTGTAACCATTTTTTTAAAGGATGACAAAATGAAAGGAATTTCTTTGTTGTTCTCAGTGAAATGCTGCAGTGTTCTAGAATTCTCCTGCAGTATAGAAAGTACAAGACTGCTGCAGAGCATAAATATCTTTTGTTATCTAAACATTAATCCCACCCTTTTTTTTTTCTTTTTTACCTTTTATAACTGAAACTAGGAACCGACAAGAACTGGAATCAATAAAATTCCAACGATACTCAACAGATGGATATTTTTCCAACTCGTACGAAAAATTCTTCTTTGCTAATGTGTAAGGTTCTAGCCCTTTGCAAAGAGCAACTTTCTGAAGGTATCTTGACCGTGCATTTGCTTCTAAACTCTGAAAATATTTGAAGATGGTTACAGTAGCTCTTTGTATAATGGTGGCCAACTTGGTTTGCCTGACCTCCACTTCGTTCACCTGAAGTAAACATGCAAAGCAAAGTCATATGACTGACTACAGAATATTGATTAACTACTAAAGTGTTGCAGTGCAAGCTATGGAGTAAACTGAGTAGTGATAGCAGAGGGTGCTTCTCAGTGACAAGGAATCTTCCTTGGTAGAATGGGTCCTTCCAAGTCAGATCCTTCTGCACGAAACCCTTTTTTTAAAAGTGGAATATCGAATTAACACAAAAGTACATTGACCTAATAATAATAATAATAGTAATATACCCTAATAAAGGCTTAAAGCATTTTGAGCATCTTTTGAGTTTATCCTTTCAGAAATAGTACCCTTTTGATGAAAACAAAAACAGTTTTTGTTTATTAATGAACGACAGATCATGCTTTTTAAATGTTTATCAATATGGCTCATCTGTGAGACTCAGGACAGCAGAGTTTACCCTTTCTGGGTTCTCTGTTATAAGACAAACTTTTTTTTTTTGTTAACTTTTTAACTTTAAGAGAAAGAGAAGAAAAGAACCTGATGAGGAAACGGCTGGAGCCACAACTGAATGATTTGAAAAGTTGTGTCCCTCTTTTTCCTGTCAGTGTTGTGTCCTAGAATATGGTGACCACTACCCAGAGTGCAATGCACAATGACATAGTTGTCCATTCTTTATTGTTAAATTGTTTGATTAAAATACCTAATGCTTTAGCAGTATGTGATGTATACAAGTTAAATTGACAAGCACAGAGAGCAGTACAACCAGCTAATGCTAAGGTTTGATAGTGGTAACATACAGTAAAGAGGTTTACTTAAAGGTGCACTATGTAGGATTTTGAGGATGTCTTTTAGCAGAAATGGATTAAAATATTCATAAGTATGTTTACATTAGCATGTAATTATCTGTACTGATCATACTTATTATTACTTAACACAAGAAACGGTAAAGGAGAATGAATCCTCTTCAGAGAAGTGAAAGCATGAAGCAGAATGAGGATGGCGAAATTTGGTCAGACAATGGCAAGGATAAACACTGTGTGGCTTTTCCCAGATGGAAACCACTGATGAGGGACAAAAGTTTTCAGAGTGACTGATGATGTCTGTTTTGTGCTGGACAGTTAATTGGATTTAAATAATGTAAAAATATCACTGCATAATACTTTTACTATATAGTATTTATAAAATCATGTTTCCCGAGTAATGACTAAGGTTACACTGTGATAACACATCAAACTACAGACTACAGTAACATTCCTACAGGTTAAGCACAGAACTGCTGTGTAAATGCCACTTTCTTTTCAGTTGGTGGTGTTGATGTTATGAAGACCGATATAATAAATCATCTCATAATTACAAACCTATTTAAAGTAAACTCATCAGCTTACTGGCTACTTGATCCATTGATGGATAACATCGTTTTGGAAGCGCTTGGTTCCAGCTGCGTGCACATGCTGGCCACTGTATTTTCTAAGACACATCTGGAAAGGTGGGGGTGGGGGTGGGGGAGGGGGAGGGGGGCATTCAGTTCGTTGCAAATCTGCAACCTCACCGCTATAAAGCAGAAATCCTTCATAGTGAATGTTTAAGAAGCATCAGCATAAGTGACAGAGAAGTACACTGTATATTGCTGCTGCCAGTCAATGTCAACTGCTCATGCAAGTGGATTATTTTTTGTCACATTGTACTTGTTAATATTGATGAGCTAGGAAAGCGTGTAGCTTAATGATTGAAATTTATTCCATTCCATTTGACTTCCACAGACAAAAACAAATGAAAATTCTGTGCAAACAGACCAAAAAAAGCCATCTCTGTGGCCCACATACACTCACAGCCCTAACCCCCATCCATACTATGATACCCATAGTTCTGTGCAAACATTTAACCCTTTATGCTCAAACATTATACTCTGATTTATAGCATAAAGTACTGAGTTTTTTTTGATGAGCTACACAGCTTTTAACAATGGACAAAGCAGCTTCAGAGAAATCTTAAAAATTCTGGTTTCAAAATTTAAACTTATGTTAAAATATATATCCCTGTCATGGCACTGTGATATTGTGTAGGGATGATTTATAATGAGAAAAGCCAACCACCATTCAAATCCCCGCAGGGATGTTGTGTTGCTGGGTTTTAAGAAACAAACACGTGGCATGAGCTATGACTTCACCCCTGAATGATAGTCGGATTCTTTTTTTTTTTAAAGCAGGGCTCGAGATTCACCTTATTGAATAGCACGGATTGTAGTCAGTGAGTAAAGCTGCAAATTCTTTAAATTCCTCCTGCAGGGTCAGCTCTTTTCATAAAAATTATCTTCTGTGTGCTGCTTGATTTACTGAAAATCACCAAATAATTGATAAATCCGCATGGCATGTGAGAGGGCCATGTGTCACCAAACCATCATCTCCAACGTTATGAGCGCATTCACAGAGGAGAGTAGCCTTATCACTGTGGACAGTGTGGGAAGAGTTTTACTCGTCAGAGTCATCTCCATCGGCATGATCTCATTCACACAGGAGAGAAGCCGTATCATTGTGGACAGTGTGGGAAGAGTTTTACTCAGCAGAGTACTCTCCGGCGACACCAGCGCATTCACACAGGAGATTAGCCGCTTAGCTGCTTTCTGTGTGGGAAGAGTTTTAGTGGCCCAAGTGTCTTCCACTGCCACCAGCAGAGTCATACAGCGCAGAAGCTGTACCTCTGTGGACAATGTGGACAGAGCCATATTTTGTCACTGTCATTTAAGAAATGTGAGTGCTTCAACATAAAGCCAGCACCTCTTGACATGAATGTCAAATTAACATGTTTTTAAATGTCTTTTTTTTTTAAGGGAGGTAAACAGAACTTCTGGCATAAAATTAATGTATTACTAGTCATCGTATGAAGTATTCTGTTGCATGGGACATGCTTACTGTCCATGTTTTAATCAATTCATGATTTTCTGTCACTTTCCCCCTCATCTCTTTTTAACATCAGCAAACAGAACCAAAATATGGAGGCATTGTATTTTATAGTTGTGAGATGGAGTTTTCATGACTGATGGAGCTGTCTCACAAGAGCAGACAAACCCGCAAAGGGAGAAGCACACTCAAGATGTAAAACGCATACTTTTTTTTTATATGAACGGCTGTATCTCTTCAACATGATTTTTTGTTCACAATCTCAGTGTGATCTGGTGATCAGCTGATTGTAAAACTTGCTAAATCATCCTTGCTAGTAAAATAAAAAATAACAGGGGGTTGTGTATCATGTAGTGCTGAGGTGTTGCACCATGTATTGCTGTGGGTTTTTTTGTACTTTGTATTATGATTCTGTCCTGTTTTTGAACCTTTGGGTTTTTTCTTTTTAAATATTGACACACTTAGTCGAATCACTGATACTAATACAATCTTTAATGCCCTGGTGTCAAATGTTCCATCCCTGATATTTTAAATATAACAGAATTTCTCATTTTAATTGATTCATAAATGTGAGACAGAATTTGTTTTCTAACATGCATAAAAATAGCCAACAGATGCTTGTGTTAACAGGCAATTCGGTGAGAGAATTCTCGTCCAATTTGTTTCGTCTTTGTAGCATCCATTTAATCTCCGCTAATTACACTACATGGCCGGAAGTATGGGGATGGCTGACCACCACAACTATATGAGATGTTGAACATCCTCTGATAGAATGGCATCTAATCCTTGGTGCCTTGAGCTCAGTGTTCCTGATGAAGTGTTCGGATCCTGACCAGGATAACACAGTGAATGAATTTTTGTTGTATATATGTTCCTTTAAAAAGTAAGATGTTTATATGACCTCCAACTCTTAGAATTTTTACCACAGAATCACTATCACAGTCATTGATGTACTGCGAGTGGAGCGTTGAGAGAGTTCATTACCACGGGCCTGGGTTTGATGACCCCTTCACTTGGGTAAATACCAGTTTAATAATGAGCTTAAATAGATTCAGCTGAAGATATTTCATTACTATGGATGCCTCAAGGAAGGACATTAATCACATGAACTGGAAATTCGCTGCCTGATGTGACTAGCATGGAATGAGCCGGTAGTGAGCTCACCAGGGTGAGGTAAATCTTATGTGGGATACAGAGTGCACTGTAACTAACTACTGGTAAAATGTATTAAATTATTTTTAAATTGTAAAATGCTATTGGTAGCTTGTGTTCACCGATGAACAAACTACTCTTGTGCACAATTCGATAGCTGGCTGGGGGGCTATATGGCTAGGTAACTAACGTGATTGCTCCAGCCCATGGCAAAACATATTGAATCACTACTCTTGGAGAATGCTTATTCAGGTGTTTTACTTTCTAGCAAAAAAAACCAAACTAAAATCACAAAACTATTTTAACAGCTGCGTATTCAGGCTTTGTAAAACATATCTCAAAAACTTAAATGAAATTGCTGTAATTCCTAAAATTATGGAATTACTTGATGAGGAAAAAATATGGAATCATGAACCAAAAAAGCCAGAATCATCTTTTTGCATCAGCTTCATCTCCTTGGCCAATGAAGATTTGTGATTGATCACTGTATATCACTTTCATCCAATTATCCACAGTCCATGACTGCTTCTCTTTTAGCACGCTGTAACCTTTTCTTCTGTTTAGGTGTTAATAATCGTTTACCTTCGGCTTTTCTGTATGTAAATACAATTTTCTTCTGCCGATTTCTTACAATTTGGTCACAAACATTGACTCCTATTTGTTTGTCCTTGCTCCAAATTTTAGGTACAGTTGACTGGGAACAACCAACATATTTTGCCACACTCCATGTAAAAGGATCCTTCCTTGCTATTGAGGTAATATAGCTTACTGATAGTGTAACACCAGTACAAGTTCTGTGAAGCCTGATTCCAGTGGAAAGATGTTTGCAAAATGTATAAAATCCTTTGCTTAAGATTCCTCAATTTTGGGGGGCAGTTCACCACATTCATATTAGGCTATAGCCCACCAAAATCCTTTTAATAGCAACATGAAATATCCATCCACGCATTACCTATACCACTTTATCCATCTGGGTCACGGGGAAGCTGAACCCAATCCCAGCATCTTCAGGCGAGAGGCGGGGTACACCCTGGGCAGGTCGCCAGTCCACCACAGGGTCAACACCGAGATTCCAAGATGGCGGCGCGGCAGTAGCACGCAGCGGCCACTCCGGATCCGAAAATGGTGCTTTTTTTGTGCTATT
>JAQQZR010001602.1:0-10886 GCA_030068235.1 Notoglanidium macrostoma
GATTTAATTGTAAACAAGATGACTGAAATGATCAAAATCAATGTCAAACTGGCCAAAACACTCAATTTCAGTGGGGGATGAATAATTTTGAACACAACTGTACATATATATATAGCTAAATGGTAGGAATAAGATCCAAGCCATGAACATCTAAGCCATCAAGCTACCAACTAGCTATATATATACATATATATATAGCTAAATGGTAGGAATAAGACCCAAGCCATGAACATCCAAGCCATCAAGCTACCAACCCTCAGATACCCAGCTGGAATAGTGAACTGGCCACAGGAGGAAATAGATGCCACTGATGTCAAGACACAGATACTCCTCATGATGTATGGAGGGTTCCATCCGAAGTCCAGCTCCCTGAGACTCCATGAACAAAGACAGAAGGGGGATGAGGATTAGTGAGTGTCACTATCCAGAATGAAACAAGGAACATCCAGGAATACATCAATAAGGTGGCCGTCCAGGATGAACTGATGAAAGAGTGTCTCAGGCAGCAGAAGACAGAAGATGACAAAGAGGAAGAGAAAGCATCATAGAAGACCAAGCCCCTCCGTGGAATGTACCACTGGCAGATAGAGGAAGTGGCTGACATCAGGAAATCCTACCAGTGGCTAGAAAAAGCAGGCCTGAAGGACAGAACAGAGGCTCTGATCATGGCAGCACAAGAACAGGCCCTAAGCAGCAGATCTGTAGTGGCAGGGGTCTACCACAGTAGGCAGGACTCAAGGTGCAGGCTGTACAAAGATGCCCCTGAGACTGTAGTGACAGATGTGGCAATCCCAGCTGACAGTAACATCAGGAAGAAGGAGTAAAAATACAATTTTTACATTTATTATTATTTTTTTTTACAGTGCAGGTAGTCTTGAATGAATGCCAATGAATAAATCTTCATTTAATTAATTCAGCTAATTAATAAGTCTTTTAATAGCTTTATTGTGGACAGGACACTGCAGGATGAGAAAGTGCAAGCCACTGATGTAATCTCTTAAACAGCATTAATCAGTTTCAATCCTGGAAAGCCGCAACACTCACAGCTCTTCAATAACATGTAAATGAACTAGACACCCTTACTTTATTATTTTGAATAGTAAATTTTAATCTAACTTTGTGTGACTAAAGGAAAATTCTCACTTGCACACAGAGGATGGAATTGGCTCCATGATCCATCAGGCATGCAGTTATATTCAGGCGCTCCCAGCAGAAGGTAATCAGCAGGACACTGCACTGTGCAGATCGTGCTGTTGCCTCTGTAACAGCTCACAGTGCCACCATCAGGCACAGAGAGAGCCTTACACAACATGGCTGCAGGAACATGATCATTCAGTTTTATTTTGAAGATGTGGTAAATTTATTAAAAAAAGGGGGCAATTGGAGGGCAATGAACAACTGTAATAAAAATATACATCTACAATTAATTATTATCTACAATGTACTGTAAAGTAATGCAGTTGTTCTAAATAATGTTATAATGTACACTGAATAGATGTTATAAAAGCTGTTTGGATTATCTACATTACCTTCCTCACACCTGGGACCAGTGAATCCTGGATTACATTTGCACGTGTAGTTTCCAATGTTCTCCACACACTCAGCGTGCTTGCTGCATGACCTCTCAAAACACAATGCTACACACAAACACAGACAAATAAGAAAATTTCTTTTCTTCAGATGGTATTAAACTGGATAAGCAAGCAATATGAGGACTTTAACACTACATTTATTTACAATTATTTAAACACTACACAGACACCTGTCCTTCTAACCATCTCACAAAGCTGGAGCAGGTTCTAAATGACAAGGCAGTTACGTCTGGTTTATAGAACATACATATGTAACTAGCATTCTGTTTTACCCCTCCTAATAGACAGGGACAGTGTGAAACACCTGGATAATGTGTGCCAACTGTGTCAGATGGATCAGGACCCACCCTAGGAGTACCCAAACAGATACTACTACAAAAGATGACTACCACACACACACTACTGAGGTGAGTGACATCTGGAGAATCTGGAAAAAGTACACAGTTCCACCCAGGTAGCAGCATACAGACACCCTGGATTGTCACACCTCTAAATAAGGTCCATGAGCAGTAGATGCCTACAGTGGCATGTAACAGTATGAGCTGGGAGCCTGTCTATAGACCAAGGTAATGATGTACACCATCCAGTAGGCCAGCCTCTTCATAGACAAGTGTGCCCTATTGTCACTTGTGTTATTGCTACCATAAACAGATGCCGCCTCACCAGCCTCTTTCTTCCTCTCTTTGCAAATGTGCAGTCTGTCATTCTATTGAGAATACATTAGGCATAAACCCCTCTGTCCTGAAGAATTTCCTGTGCTATAAAACTTTGCAAAACACCCTGTTACAAAGCACTGACACTGAGACTGCTTTATAAAGGTTTAATAATATCTCCTAAAAAATCACCACCTCATTCTGATTATGATTTACTTTGTTAAACCCCACCACATAAAAAAAGCATGTTTATTATTAGTCTTAAGCCCTCTTTGTACAGGATTAAATGTACTTGGGTATTTCTTTTTTCACAGGTTCCACTCTCTGACTTTATTTTCATTCAAATCTGCCATGTGTTACTCCATTCTCCTTAGAGTACTATAACAGGCCAAATTACCTATTGTTTTTCATTAAACTGATATTTTGTCTGATTATTTTAGTCCACATGTAAATGATTTTCTGTGCAGATGTGATCTCACATTGGACAAAAAAGTTTGACTGCTGCTGCTTACTGTTTTCAGTTTTGTAGCATGTGTATCAGTGACCTGCTCCACATATTAAACACTTCCTGGGTGTCGAAAGGAAAAATGGATACTGTATAAAAGGCACTTTTATACTTTTACACATACACTACCTCAGAAAACATTTCAAGAGGAAAAAGAAAATAGGATCATTAACAGTGACATCCTACAGGTTTATTTAAGGAGGCATTATAATGGCAGCTACAAAGCAATATAGGTATAAAGCATTACTTTATATTCACATATGCACAATATCATCACATGTTACCTTTCTATATATAATGACTTAATTGTATCACTGACATTTCTGTAAATATCTAATGGTGTCACGGCGTTCGCGCCGTCGGGGCATGGTGAGACACAAGTGCAGGATAGGAGACAGAGGTAAAAGCAGTACGGTGTTTATTTAAAACACACTAGACAGAGTTACAAACATGGCAGGCAAAAGGGTAATCCACAATACAGAAACAGGTCAGTCAATCTACCAACAGAATGTCAGAGTGTAATCCCGAAAGCAGTAATCACAAACAGAAAGCAGAGCCCAAAAACAGAAAACAAATGCAGGTATAGAAATGCTCGGCAAAGGCAACATGGGGGCTAGCCTAATGATTCACAGGGAAGTAGCAAAATTGAGGGTCCTTTTAAACACGGCTGAATAGTCCATGAATGAGATACACCTGCCTCCACTGATAGGTCTAATGGCTGGGAGCAGGTGTTCATGGGAACTGTAGTCCATGTGGTCTCCGTCAACATGCAGAAGTGCACTTCCGCTTTGAGAGCGATGGAGATGGAGGAAACACCGCGTGCGTGGCCGAGTCTTCGCAGCGCGCTGTGAGTATAGCGAGGAGCGGGTCGTGACAGAACCCACCCCCCAAAGCACACAGAGTGACCAATGAGATTGCTTCTTGGGGGTCCTGGACCTGTAGGGTCAAGCCTATCGCTCATTTCTACCATGCCGAATTTTTGCCAAGATGAGGGCGTGGGTAGGAACTCAGGCAGGAACTCAGGCATAGAAGCTGGTTTGACTGTGCACACTGGAACAGGAGCAAGCTCGGTGAGCGTGACTGGAACTGGAGTAGGCTTGGTGAGTTGTGCGGGAACTTGAGCAGGCTCGTTGAGTTGCGTGACTGGTACTTGAGCAGGCTCTGTGAGTTGCGAGACTGGTACTGGAGTATCGAAAAAGGAACAGGCTCTGTGACTGGAATTGGAGCAGTAGTGGGTTCCATGACTTTTACAGTCTGTTTAACGTTTAAAGGAACAGTCTCTGTGACCTTGGCGAGAACAGTCTTTGAGGCTTGAGCTTTAACTGTTACTGGAACAGGGGCGAGAGCAAGCTTCGTGACTTGTACTCTCACTGCAACAGGATCAGGAGCAGACTCTGTGACTTGAGCTGTGAGTGCTACTGGAACCGGAATTGGAACACAAGCGGAATCAATGACAATGACAGGCCCTGAAGTTATGACAGCGGCAGGTAGCCTGATCAGGAGCAGGATCAAGAACTTGAATAGTTCTCGAAGCTTGGACCAGAAAGGATGCTTTAGCTTGAGCTGGAACTGGTTCAGTAGCTTGGGCTGGAACATGTTCAGTAGCTTGTACTCGTATAGAAACAGGCTCTGTGAATTGTACTTGTACTGAAACAGGCTCTGTGACTTGTACTTGTATAGAAACAGGCTCTGTGACTTGTACTTGTACTGGAACAGGCTGTGTGATCTGTACAGGAACAGGATCTGTGACTTGTACTTGTACTGGAACAGGCTCTGTGATCTGTACTGGAACAGGCTCTGTGACTTGTACTTGTACTGGAACAGGCTCAGTGATCTGTACTTGTACTGGAACAGGCACCGAGACTTGTACTGGAACAGGCGACAAGACTTGCATGGGAACAGTCTCTGTGGCCTTGACGTGGACAGTCTCTGTGACCTTGACATGAACCGTCTCAGTGGCCTTGACAGAAGAGGACTCTGGCTCGGTAACTTGGATAGGAGTGGGTTCTGGCCCGGTGACTAGAACAGGAATAAGCTCCATGTGAGCGATACTGGGTTGACCTGGAGCGGAAACAGGAACAGGCTCCTCATGAGTGACTTCAGCTGAAACGGAAGCGGGAACAGGAACAGGCTCCTAGTGAGCAACTTCGGCTGAAACAGGAGCGGAACTAGGAACTGGAACAGGCTCCATGTGAGCGACTTTGGCTGGGACAGGAATAGGAGCGGACTCTGGGAGAGCAACTGTGACAGGAGTGGCTTCTGACCCTTGTGGCGATGCAGACTTGGGTTCAGGTGTAACTCTAGTCACATGCTATGGCGAAGGTTTTGGACTTTGGTGAGGACTTGGACTTGGACTCTGGCGCAAACTTGAAACAGGGCTTTGGCGTGGACTTGGAACAGGGCTCTGGCACGGACATTGGTGTGAACTTTGGTGTGGTAACCTCCTTTTCGGACATTTGAGGGGGCTTAGGAGTGGAAGCCTCTTTCTCGGTCGTTTGAGGGAGCAGTTGCCTCTTTCTTTGCCTCTGCAGGGGGCTCTGGAGTGGTTGCCTCCCTGAAGGCTTCATAGAGCAACCCAAGCGCTTCACCAAAGTCTCTAGGATCCTGAAGATACAGGTGCTCCAATCTGATGGATTTTTCAGCAAACACACGTGCAGATCCTGTGAGCCAATGTATCATGCACCTTACCCATATGGGGTCAGAAGGTCTAGGCGCCATCAAACTCTCCTGGAAAATTCGGCAGTGGAGTAAGAAGACACATGAAGGTTCCTTCACCCTATCATACAGCTCTGGTGGCTCCATCTCCCACTGTTGCAGAAACAGGGTGGGCATGGTGGTCATACACCCATCCTGGATTGACGGAGATCCTTTTGTGTCTCTTCTGTGTTGCGGCAAAGCATTCTGTCACGGTGTTTGTGTCATCGGGGCATGGTGAGATACAAGTGAAGGATAGGAGACAGAGGTAAAAGCAGTACGGTGTTTTTTTTAAACACACTAGGCAGAGGTACAAACACGGCAGGCAAAAGAGTAATCCACAATACAGAAACAGGTCAGTCAATCGGAAAGCAGAATGTCAGAGGGTAATCCCGAAAGCAGTAATCACAAACAGAAGGCAGAGTCCAAAACACAGAAAACAAACGCAGGTAAAGAAACGCTCGGCAAAGACAACACGGGGGATAGTCTAATGCTTCACATGAGATGAATGAGTGAGAATACACCTGCATGAATGAGATACACCTGCCTCCACTGATATGCTTAATGGCTGGGAGCAGGTGCTCATGGGAACTGTAATCCGTGTGGTCTCCTTCAACATGCGGAAGTGCGCGCTTCCACTTTGAGAGTGACGGAGATGGAGGAAACACCGCGTGCGTGGCCAAGATTTCACTGCGCACTGTGCGTATAGTGAGGAGTGGGTCATGACAAATGGTAAATGGTGATAAATTAACTGATTAATTTTTTTATATTCAATATGCTAATCATTTACAATGATTAATTTATTCACATTTAACAGCAGATATTTAAGGAATGGGTTGTGTGACAATAATCATACAATTAAAAATTTTTGTTATTTTATTGCTGTTTGTATGCAAGAGTTTGAACACTGAGGAGACATGTAAAAATATCACAGACATCCCCCTAATAACCTAATCCAATCTGAATAGGGCTTAAGCAATAAGATTTTATGGCGTGTCTGCTGTACAAGTGTATGAGCTGTTACTACAGAAACGATAACATGCACATTAATGCAAATTATTAACTAATATAAACCTCTCGTTCATGTTACAGCTGGAAATACTGTTTGAACCATGCTGTTTTACAAAAATAATGCACACCTTCTGACTAATCTTATTTGAAAACACAGTCATACAATCATGAGGTGTCAGCTCAGGTCTTGTATTCGTATTTGTAGTCGGGAAATCACAAACCAAGTCCTTTTACTATCAAAAATATTTTTAATCATTAAGATCTGGAGTACGTTGAGAGATCGTAATGATTACCAAGCGTAATGAGAGATTGCCAGTAGTGGGTGACATGGGAGTGAATTTTCACTCCTGTGCTGTCTCGGTCCCAAGTCAGAATAATAAAAAAAAAGTGTCCTGTCACATGCCGTTCCGATGTTATGTTATTTTTATTCATGCTAGAACTGCATATTTATATATTAAACTGATCTATTGTTATTATGATTCTGTCCCACCGTCTACTGTTGACTGTTTTCCTGTCTCATCCCAGTCATGTGATGAATAGTGAAATTGACTCCTATCCTGCAGAAATCCCACAGGAATCCTGTAACCCACATGATTCTCGAAAAAATAGTTTCTAATTGCCAACACTGCTTACAAAGCAGTGAGGAAAAACTGCACAGTGAAAACCTGTAGAGACAGTACAGCAGACAGTACTGTAGCTCTGGGCGTATCTGTGGTTGAGATGCAGGATTAATGATGTGAAGGTTGTGAGTTCAAGTCCCTATACTGCCACTTCTGGTGCCTCAAGCAGGCTCTGGCTACATGAATAAAATAAAATGCCCTGAATAAGAATATCTTCCAAATGTAGGAAAAGGAAATGTAAAAGCAGTGAGTGATTAGCTAATGTGTGTTAGCAATGCTATATATGAAAAATGGACTTATAGTTAAGCTAACATTGGAAAGAAGATGATGACACTGCATAGTGCACATGCACGGCAAAAAGCCAAGAAATAGAAAGAAAAAGTTGCTGAAAAAATACCCAATCAAGCTTCAATATTTAACTTTGTTGGAAGTTTTTTGTGCACAAGGAGGTGTTTCAGATCTTAAGTGATCTTAGGAGATCATATTTAGGTGTTTCAGATGTCCCCTGGTGATTAGGGGGGGTCACCTAACAGAATTATATGCATTTACACAATACCTTACCATTATAGCACAAGGCATGCTTCTTACTGATGCACTTTTCATCATTCCACTTGCCATTGTTTTCATAATTATTAATGTATATTTCCACACAGTCCTCATCTTGCTTCTTGTTATTTGGTTCGTTGTGAGCCCAGGATCCATTGCCCTCCAACATCTTTGCTGTCCCCTGCCAAGTCCACTTGCCCTCAGACTTTCTGAGTCCAATCCAATAGTAATCTTTTAACTTTCGGAGATTATCTTTAAGGTAGTTGTTCTCTTCTTCATTTAGAATAACCATAAGCCTCTGGGAGTGATTTTCACACCATGCTTTGGCTTGTGTCCAGTTCATCTTCTCAATGGAATATGTGTAGTTCCAGCTCATGACAAGCACTATGAAGTCATAGCAAATTAACAAATTTCAGATAAAATTATGATGACTGAGTGTTTAAAAATGTTCTACCAGTCAAAGGTTTGGACAGATTAGATAATCTATTAATTAATTAGATTATCTATTAATCCATTAATAATCTATAGTTGTCTACTGTATTAATTAATACAGTGGCAAGAAAAAATATGTGAACCTTTTGGAAGTTCATGGTCTTCTGCATTAATTTGTCATAAAATGTGATCTGATCTTCATCTAAGTCAAGGGTATTGACAAATATAATGTGCCTAAAATAGTAACACAAAAAAACTGTGATCTTTCATATCTTTACTGAGAAAAAATGTAAAAATCTCATAGTGCTAGTGGGAAAAGTAAGTGAACCCTTGGAAATAATACCTGGTTGACCCCCCCTTGGCAGCTATGACCTCAACCAGGTGCTTCCTGTAGCTGTGGATCAGACCTGCAAATCGTTCAGGAGGAATTTTAGCCCATTCTTCCTGGCAGAACTGCTTTAGCTCGGTCATATTCTTTGGATGTCTCATGTGTATGGCTCTCAAGTCATTCCATAGCATCTCTATTGGGATGAGGTCTGGGCTCTGACTTGGCCACTCCAAAAGGTGGATTTTGTTTTTCTGAAGCCATTCTGTTGTGGACTTGCTCTGGTGTTTTTGGTCATTGTCCTGTTGCATCACTCAACTTTTACAGAGTTTCAGCTGACGTACAGACATTCTGACATTATCCTGAAGAATTTTCTGATACAAATCCATGATGTTTCCAAATCATGATGTTTCCTCCACCATACTTTACATTTGGGAGGATGTTTTCATGATGATATGCAGTGGCCTTTTTACGTCAGATGTATTGCTGCGTGTTCTTTACAAATAGTTCAAACTTAGTTTCATCAGTCCACAAAAGATTTTGCCAATACCGCTGTGAAGTGTCAATGTGCTCTTTCGCAAACTTCTGGTGTGCAGCAATGTTCTTTTTAGTAAGCAGAGGCTTCCTTCGTGGTGTCCTGCCATAGACACCCTGCTTGTTCAATGTTTTTCATACTGCAGTCTCATGAACACAGATGTTAGCCTGTTCCAATGATGCCTTCAAATCTTTGACTGTCACTCGGGGTTGTTTCTTTACCTCATTGATAAGTCTTTGTTGTGCTCTTGGGGTCATTTTGACTGGGCGCCCACTTCTTGGTAGAGAAGCCACAGTCCCAAAGTGTCTGGTGGATTTCTAAGTCTTTGAAATCACTTTGTAACCCTTTACAGCTTTATGTAAATCAAAAATTCTTGATCGCAGATCCTATGAAAGCTCTTTTTGGCGAGGCATGGCTCACATAAGTGTTTTCTTCTTGTGTGTGGCAAACTCAAAAAGTTTGAATGGTTTTTATCAGTCAGAGTAGCTCGAGCCCACACCTCCAAACTCACTTTCTTAACAAGACTCCAGATATGCTAACACCTGACTCCAATTAGCTTTTCTGAGGTCATTAACTCAAGGGTTCACATACTTTTTCCACTAGTACTATGAGTTTTTTAATGTTTTTTCTCAATAAAGACATAAAAGAAAAGAATTTTTTTTCTGTTTATTTTAGGCATATTATATTTGTCATTACCCTTGACTTAGATGAATGTCAGATCACATTTTATGACAAATTAATGTAGAAAATCATGAACTTCCAAAAGGTTCACATATTTTTTCTTGCCACTGTATATCTATATTATCTATATTAATCTGCATGTCTTTGGACTGTGGGAGGAAACCGGAGCACCCGGAGGAAACCCACCCAAGCACGGGGAGAACATGCAAAATCCACACAGAAAGCCCCCTGGTCAACCCAGAGATCCAACCCAGAATCTTCTTACTGTGAGCTGACAGAGCTGAACAGTGCACCACTGCACTACCCCAGATTGAATATATATTTTTACTACTCTGAAAGGCATTCTGTAGACATTTTGTTTTAGTGATAATATTTTACATGAAACAAATAGTTCTAAAATAGTTTTTAGAAAAAAATAAACTGTTTCACAAAGAAATTGGTTTAATTTAGAATCTGGAGACTTTGTGAAGCGCTCAGTTAGATTCAGAAAACTGAAAACATCCCAAAGCTCTCTCATGAAGCTGGTTGAGTGAATGCCAAGTCTGTAAAAAGCTTCACCAGGAACTCTGTTAAGAATTTAATATGTAAAAAAGGTTTGATTTGTTTAACACTTTTTCCTAAAATATTAAAAAGTAGTAAAATGAAGAAATTCCTTCTATGAGCAAGAGTGTCCAAACATTTGAGTGGTAATGTAAATGTAAGACACTGAATTTACCAGATAACTTACCAGATGTTAAACTGAAGTAGAGCAAAAGTTGTGTTTGTGCATATAGCATCTTCCAGCCTAAATATCAGAATTAATCAGTAACTTGATATGTTTTGAAAGTGCATTATGGTATACACTAATAATATTTTTGATTGGCATTAGACCACATAGATAATACCCATTAGAAGGAAAAAAATATACAGTTGAACAGAATATACCAAGTACATACCATGATATACTCTCATTCTTCCTGAATCACTCTCCAAGTATCCTCAGGTTTATTCAGGCTGTTTGCTCCACCAGAAGTCCTATTTGCACACTCTGTCTTGTCTCTGAGTGCAGGCAGCTTTGAGTCAGAGTCTTTCTCAGGTAGGCTGATGTGACAGCTAATGGTAAATGGCAGGATACCTTTTTTACATGATCACAATGTAATCATTATGACCCCTTGACCTTTGTGTGTATACACTACCAGTCAAAAGTTTGGACACACCTTCTCTTTCATAGGTTTCTCTTTTTTTTTTTCTACATTGTAAAACAATACTGAATACCTCAAACTATGAAGCAACACATATACTGAATTATGTAG
>JAQQZR010001603.1:0-10883 GCA_030068235.1 Notoglanidium macrostoma
TATATATATATAGTGATATATGAAGTTTTAGATTAAAGCCATTCATCAAGTCACCAGGCAACTTGACTCAGAACTATAATGGCAAAATATGATAATGCTGCTCATTGTATTTGATTGAGACCACCATAATGTCATTTAAAAATGACAATAATAAAATATTAGTTTGCCTGGCTGTACATCACATATGCCACTTGCTCTTCAGTGCTGCAGAGAAATGACATGTAGCTTCTCCTCCCATCCAAATCATACTCATGGTATTAATAAGGGAAACAGTCAACCTTGCCCTGATCAGCATTAGCTAGAGAATGAGAGCTAAATGTAAGACAGGATGGTGAGTAATTATACTCTAGCAGTTTGTGTGGCCGCAGTGCTGACATGAACCATGCATTACTTTTGCTTTCTAGGTTGCTTACTCAGCTAAACGAGAAGGAGAAAGAGTACCAAGAACTTCTAACAAACTCGCTGCAGACTGTACAAGGAGCAATAGACACACTAAAGGTCAAGGCTGCAACAGAGAGCAGTGGTAAAAATGTTTACTTGTCCCTCCAGTTATATTTATTTCCTTACATACATTAAGTTATTAAAAACTCTTGTCCGAACCGGCTGAAAGGTGTGATAAAGAAGTGGTGTGCAGCTGCATTGTCCTCACTTGCCTGACGTGGCAAACCTGACGTGTGTACCTCTGGATAATGTGGGATCTTGCATTAATCATCAGCCACACCTCGATAATTATTTAGGACTTGTTTTGACAATGCAATAATCTGTTGAACTATTCAAATCATTATGTTGGAATGTTATCTCTGATGTTATATTCTGTTATATTGTCCAGAAATTTAGAATTAATTCTAATGGCATACCTTAAGTAATTTAGATCCTGTTTACACTTGGTTTAATATGCATCGTGGGTGATCAGATTACAAGTGGATAATGCTAAATACTAGTGTAAATGCCCACCAAGACGTATTCAAGACGCATTCACTCAAACCCTTCCTGAGGAGGTCTTTGATGCGTTGGACCACATATCTGTTGTAGTGTAAACGCTAATGCGTCTTGATGCATAAATATACATCATTAAAGCAGGACGTGGTGGCTGTTTTGGTGACAGTATGCTAACGCCCCAAAAAAGAGGAGGCGCGAAAGGCATAACGAATAACGAAGGTGTATTTCAGGTTTAATTGTTTTAACATGACTGTGCACGGGGAACGTTGAACTTCTATCAGAAGTGATGAAAACTTCTAGCAGAAGTGATGGGCAGTGATGAAAAATGAACATAAGTGGTCAGCCGGACACCCTGGAGACCCTCGATAGACACAGGTGTAAATGGCGATGTGTCTCGGCTGCCCACTTGGTCAAGACACATTTTAAAACCAAGTGAAAAAGGGGCCTTAATTTTTGGGTTCACATTTGTTTGAGCTGTGTCTGTTCAGTAGAGAATAAACATGCGTGACATGAACATTTTTTCTGTGTGACCACGTTATAGGTTATGACTTCAAACATAGTCTGCATTATCTAAAAATTGCAGTATGTATAATTATTTGTAGATTTTAATGGATTTCTGTAGGGTTTTACTGCTGCGTTTGAGTTAAGTCTAAAGAAAGAAATCTGATGGAACTCTAAAGAAGGAAATCGGCCACCTCTATGTTAGTCATTTGTCAGCAACAACCTAGCCAGCTAACTGAGGAGTGATGTATATTCACTTTCTCAAAAACAGTGAAAAGACACTGCATGTAGAATAAGTGCAGGATGAATCGAGTTGTGTTTTAATGGACAGACGGATAAAGGCTCCTGAAGCTGGTGTGGACGTGCTGTAAAAAAATTGAAACATTTCCCTACTTTTGGGAATTTGCCTTTAGTATATTTCATTGTCCTGGTATGGCATAAGAATAGACCACCTCTCTCTCTCTCTCTCTCTCTCTCTTCCACTCTCTTTCTCTTTCTCTTTAAATGTCTGTCAGCTTAACCCTCTCAAGGCAGGCGTTGCTGATTTGCAACAGATAAAAACTAGATTTTTCCTGTTACTAAAATTTTATTTGAGCCTGAAAGGGTTTTAAAGCACTTGTGAAAGAGATAATTATGTCTATGTAATATGTTCTGGCATGTCACTGTCCCATTCAGAGAATAAGGGCGTCTGTCATAACGCTCAGACCCTGGCCATGGTGCGCTGGCTGAAGGCTGTCCCAGTGGATGAGCACACCATAAACACGGTGAGTGTGTCGCTCTTACCCTTTACTCATCGCTGACATGCAGAGAATCTTACACGTCCCATCAATACTGTGTGAAATTAAATGCAATATTCTTCTCCAGCTCGTGACTCATGGCTTCACGTTAGACATCCTGCTACATATGGCCAGCAAAGATGACCTCAAATACTGTGGCATCAAGTAAGCGTTTGCACAAACCCAGCCATATTTCATTAACTGTACAAGAAGTGGACAAATCATAAATTCATTAGCTAGCCAAAGGAGTAAGCGAAAGCTCCAGTCCTGGCAGCAACAAGCAAAAATTCTAATGTAGCACTTTCTGCCCTGTCATCACGATGTTGGGCAACATTTCCGCTATGAAAAGCTATTTCAGCTATTCTTTCACATGTAAAAATATATTGGGAATTTCTCTGAATATGTTTAACCTCAGTTTGCGCTGTTTCATCAGCGTTTTAAAATACATGTGTGTTCCTGTTTCTGAAAAGCATCCATTCACACTAGCTAATTTACCTAGTAAAAACAGGGCAGTGTGCGTCACACTTCTGTGAAGCACATGAAGTTTACACTTACAGTACCAGTAAGAAGTTTGGACACACCCACTGTTTGATAGGTTTTTATTTATTTTCTACATTGTAGAACAATACTGATGACAACAAAACTGTGAAATAACATATGGAATTATGAGGTAAACAAAAAAGTGTTAAAAAGCAAAATATGTTTCCTATTCTAGAATCTTCAAAGTAGCCGCTGTTAACCTTGATGACGCTGTTGGCATTATATTAAGCAGCTTCATGAGGTAGTCACCTGGAATGCTTTTCAGTTAACAGGCGTGCCTTGTCAAAAGTTCATTAGTGGAATTTTTTGCCTTCATAATTTGTTTGAGATCATCAGTTGTGTGGAGGTAGTGTTGGTATACAGTAAATATCCCTGTTCAACAACTGTAGTAATCCATATTATGTCAAGAACTGCTCAACGAAGTAAAGAGAAATTACAGACCATCATTACTGTTAGACATGAAGTGTTTTTTAAGTAATAAAAATAAAGAAAAACCTTTGAATTAGAAGGTGTGTCCAAACTTTTGGCTGGTACTGTACATGCCAGAAGAAAACATTTTCCTACTAAAGGCAGGTGTTTGCACTGTTTTGCCACTAGTCTGACTGAGGGGGCGCGTTCTGGTGGAAAAGTGGCATCAGTGCATATCCTCTCTGTTTTGTTACTATTGAACTTTACTGCCATCTACTGGATAAAGATGTGTGGCAAAATAAATCCGTGGAGCCACCCCATGACTTGGTCCCGGTCCAATATTGACTGGTTTCTTCCTTGGCCCATGCTACACCCTTCCACCAAGTCTCATGGAAATCGGGTTGGTAGGTTTTGCAGAATCCTGCTTAAGTCAGTAGAGAGTCAAACAGACAGACAAACAAACAAACAAACCACACCCAAAACATTTGTCAGAAGTAAAAACAAATAGTTTGGACTCTGAATTTTCCAACACTGTGTGTATGACTTTCTGTGTAAAATGATTTTATTCTGAAGTTGTCTTTGGGTGTGTAATCACAGAGGTGGGATTGTGTGTCGTCTTTGGGGCGCCATCTCGACGCAGAGGACGAGTCACCTGAGTGTGGTCACAGAGGACAGTGAAGAAACCGTACTCTAACTAACTAACCAACCACTCTGGGGCTTCAGGATCATATGAGCTCAGTGAGCTTTGAACATTTTTCTGTCTGCCAACATGTGCCTTTCATATGTTGATTTATTTATTCTGTTTCACTGGGGAAGATGAACAGTGATGTTTATATTGCTGCCTTTTCTAAAATGATAATATACTCATTCTCTATGTATGTTCTCATGTTCTGTGCAGAACCTTACAACAGTGTTTTCCCATCAAAGAGGGTTCCACGTAGAATCCCTTAAGGGAGCTTAACTATCCAAAGAACCCCTAGAGCACATTTTTATAAGAGTGTGTGTATGTGTAACTATATTATATATAGTTAAAAAGATTTTTGATATACTGACATGTGAAAAATTTAAGGAAAATATCAACAAACTTACCAACAGGTAGGAAGGGTGTTAGGCCAAAGCAAGCTGCCACTTTATTGTGCTTTGGTAAGTCTCTGGAACTGTACAGGATGGATAAACACCAGAATCTCCCATAGCTGTTCAGTTGGGTTTAGATCCTGTTACTGCAAAAACTATATCATTCACATCATATTCATCAGACCATTCAGTGAGCCCTCGGGCCCTGCTGATGAAGACATTATTATTGTGGCCTTTCCCTTCAGGATAGAAATGTTTCATCACTGGATGAAGATGATCGATCAGAACAACTTTGTATTGATCTGAAGTGACCACATCCTCTAAGGGAGCAAGTGGACCCAAACCATACCAGCAAAATGTCCACACAGCATAACAGCCACTGTTTTTCCTTTAATTTGGTACCTGTGTATATGTACAGCTGTGGGAATACATGGGATTTGACATTTTATTTATTTTAAACGTCAAGTGTTTTCACTCCATCAACTTCAGAAGCAATTTGTTTGCCTTAAACAGCTGATAATTTGTGAAATGTTTAAAAAAAGGTCTGTTTCTCTGGAAACTTAGTGTACTTATACTGTGATTTTTACCATGTCTATGTTTATTACTGAAGTGCATTCCAGTTATTTGATGGATTCTTCAGGATTAGACATAATATGTAACCTGTAATTGTTGCTTGTTTAAAGCTTCTCCTCTACAATCAACCAACTTTTAACTGTAACTGTATGACTTCTTCTAACACCAATAACACTACAAAATAATAGACAATAAAACAATCTGTGACTTTCAACAAGTCCTGATTCATTAATTATGTGTGTTTGATTTTACTCTCATTCAGGTACCTGGTTAGGATTGCAGTGTATTCTGAGACTATCCCAGGCACACTTTGCATGAGCTGGGGATACACCCTGGATGGCACAACACACACACACACACACACACACACACACTACTAGAGGCTATTTATCTTAGCCTACTGGCATGTCTTTGTAGGTAGACAAGAAAGTACTCTGGGTTTCCTGAGTACATGCACAGAAATGCAGACACAGCCCTGTGATCATGACCAAACCCAGGACCTGGGAGCTGTGTGGCTGCAATGCTGTCCATTACAACACCTATATTTTCTTTGATTTAACTGAGTGTCAGATTCAGGAGTGAAAATTAAGGAAATACATATACTCTTGTTACAGTAATTGCAGACGTGGTTCACTGTAATGGTACTTTTGTAGGTGTAATCATAGTAAGTTTATTGAGGATCTTTTTAAATGAAATATTAAGCTTCACTACGTTTATTTTTTATCAGTGTTGCAGAGTAAAAGACCACAGAAGACGATAAGCTAATTAAAGCCAGCATGTGCAATTTTTAAGTATTTGAATTTCAGGACTCTGTCAAAATGGAGCAGCAATGTCTGAGACAGTGGAGACGTATGAGCATCCCTGGCCCAATTTATCAGTTATATTTCTGTTATAAATGCTTCAAAGAAACAATGTGATGATCAAGTTATGTGAGTCAAAACCTGTGGAGCTATCCAACCTGTGGTAACATGTACAGGTAAGCCATTAGCTAGATGAGCAATGAAAGCGCTGATTAAACTTGTTGCTTGAATGTTCAGAAGCATTTGCCTATTATATTATACACTATATGGGCAAAGGTTTGTGGACACCTGACCATTACACAGATGTGCTTGTTGAACATCTCATTCCAGATTTAGTCCCCCTTTGCTGTTATAATAACCTCCACTATCCTGGGAATGCTTTCCACTAGATTTTCAAGTGTGGCTTAAGGGATTTGCTCATTCAATCACAAGAGCATTAGTGAGGTCAGGCACTGGAGGAGGTCTGGCACATAGTCGATGGTCCAGTTCATCCCAAAGGTGTTCAGTGAAGTTGAGGTCAGGGCTCTGTGCAGACCATTCAAGTTCTTCCACACCAATCTTGGCAAACCATGCCTTCACAGACCTCTCTTTGTGCACAGGGGCATTGTCATGCTAGAGCATGTTTGGGCCTCTTAGTTCCAGCAAAGAGAAATTGTAATGCTCAGTTCTAGACAATTGTTTGCTTAGAACTTTGTGGCAACAGTTTGGGAAAGGCCCACATAAGAGAGTGATGGTCAGGTGTCCATAAACTTTTGGCTATAGTGTAATTAAATGCTGCTACAGTCTTGAGGTAACAGGCAGAGTAATGTATAGGGGCATCTATGGTAGACAGCTAAATGCAACTAGAAACGTGAAACGTATGAATTAATAATAATTAGCTTGCCAGCTAAACTTACCTTAATTTATATGTTGCTTATTGAGGCACTGTTCATTCCAGCATAGCTCACTTGGTTACATATATATATATATATATATATATATTTTTTTTTTTTTTTTTTTTGGGGGGGCAGGAGTTGTGTCAGTTGTTCATATATACAAATATACTTTGTAAAGTAATAATGCAAGTACTTTTTCACTGGATGTCTAGAGTAATATTTTACTCTACTCTAAGTCAGTGTGCTTGACTTGTCAAATGTAACTTTGTTGCCATTTAAAAGACACCTTTTCAAAAAAAATCACAGAAATATATAGTGTAAGCTGCTCAGGCTAGAAGGGGCAGATATGAGCCAACAGTTGAGATGCTACACTGATGTTACACCAAGATTACAAAATGAATGCGCTAGCAGTCTTGATACATTTAAGAACATCAATGTTGTAAAATAAACAGTGTAAAGAAAAAAATAATAATTTGCTTTTTGAATTGTTTATTTTGGAACACATTGTAAAAATATAATGTGATGTGATGATGGGTTGCATGTCTGGGCCAAATATTTCAGATATTTTCCTAGCTTAACATCAGTCAGGCTGGTGTGGTAGAAGTGAGGCGGTTTTGAACAGGCTGTCCATGCTTCCTCATGTTTTCATACTGTTTACTTCACCATAGCAACAGCTGTGTGTCTCTTTTCTGTGTCCCAGCCACCCCTCTTTCTGTCCTCTGTGTGTGTGTGTGTGTGTGTGTGTGTGTGTGTGTGTGTGTGTGTGTGTGTGTGTGTCTGTCTGTCTCCTGTGTTTTGTGTTACTACAAATCCATTTGTAAGGATCAAACTCTAGAATGAAATTCCCATTACTTATTTACCTCATTATGGTGTATTGTTACGACATGACAGGAGACATGTTGAGACAGTGGACTAGTACATGCTTGTCTGTTTACTAAAGAATTCTGGAGAGACACCAGGAACAAATCTCGATGTCGGACATTTCATGGTGTTCTTAGGTTGAACTCATTTTCTTCTGTTATTTTTCACTGGATTTTTACTTCTTTTTTTTATCATTTGCCTTGTAAACTTACATAAATCCACCAGATGAGGGCGCAAGGAAACACAGTCTACTTCTGGTGCTTTATAGCACTTTTACCTGGCCTCAATCATGGTGCCTGTAAGATCCAGTTTGCTTTTTACCTGCCCTTGTGTTTACAGTGAGTTACTTACACACACACACTATGTTACAGAAGCAGGACAGTAAGGCTTTCACATCTGTGGACTGTCGTGTCTCTGTGTCCGCTCACTGCTGGCTGTGGACTTTATCCAGCAGTGTTATCACTCAGCTGACTGTCTATGAGGAGGTGTTTTACTATGTGCCAGGAAACAAGGATATGGGCTGGGTTATGAGTGTCATATGATAGACTAGCGGTGAGCCATAATGAAGGTGTATCTGCAAGAATGTGTTGGTGTCTGGGCTTGGCAGCTGAGTCAGTGCTCTCTGCTTACAGGCAGTCTGTTTTGCATGACAGGTCTAACAGGCATTTTAATCAGGATGGCTTTGTTCTGCTACATTTAAGGCAGCATTGATAGTCTTAATCACTGAGTAAACTCTAATTCCAGAGTATGAACACTGAAAAACTTTCATTTGATAGCAATGAAATTCTGAGCTTGCATCCTGTTATCTGATTAAGTTGAGGTGGTGAAACATTTGAAGAGTGTTTCAGAGTATTTGAAAAGACAACTGTTGATCATTACGTGTTGGAATCTTTTATGACTCTTAATTCTTTTTCACAGTTTGCCTATAATACAAATCAAGTAAACTTAAAAAGGGGTTAGATGTAAATTCAATTTATATAGCTTGTATTTTCTTGTGGAAATTTGATGCTAGTTCATACAGACTTTGCAATACCAGAGTTATTAAAATGCTGCTGCTTATCATGATGGATCCACTTGGATATTGTGAAGAAAATAAAGGAAGTATTGTTTCTCTCACGTAATTTTGGACTGCTTGCTTTTGCCCCAGTTTACGCTACATGCCATGTCTTTGGTTCAACTGGGGGTGTCTAATGTTTGAGCGTACTTCACTTCACAACCTCCACATTGGACCCCAGCATTTGTGTGTAACGGACCTGTGTTTTGGTGGTTCTGGCCTTGTGCTGCCGTCAGCACTGCACACGCTGATTTGCTTTGTCATATTAGCCTGTGTTTTTTTTTTTAATGAGTTTTTTTTTGCTGTGGAATGCATCAGTAAGCTAGCTTTTAAGTGTATCTACATGCACTAGCAGCCTGAGTCTTAGCATTAGTTTTTGGAGAGAAAGTGAGCTCGGACGCAAAGAAGCAGAACTGATCTCTGACCTTTTCACCCGGTGTGATCTTAACCCACTGAGCTTGTGTGTGTCCTGCTGCCACTCGTCCATCTATTTAACGTCAAATAACAGCCGGCCTTCATAGCTCTCCATTCAGCCTGCAGCCTGACTGTGTCACATACAAGTGGTCAAGTTCTTATAATGAAAGGCTTCATTTCATTTCAGTCCAAGCTGCTTGTCCATTCCTGAAGAGGAACTTCTGCAAATAGCACGTCTGAACTCTCATCGGGCTGTCATAATTCCACTCAGACCTCATGCTAAACTGAAATAGAACAATTTTAAATGGATTGGAGAAATGTTTGGAAGTATTCATCGGTTGCTAGAGGGGGGAGTTGCTGGTTCATTTTGTCCTTTTCCCTCTCTGTCCACTCAGCCCTCCATTTATCATGGTAATGAAAGAGAATAGAAGGGGAGGATAGAAAGCTGGAGGGGGTAGGAGCCTGTGCACACGGCAGTAGAGTAGGAGGTGTTCTGGGCTGTGCTGGGCCTCAAATACAAATGTACTTGTATTGTACATCAAAAGTGTGTGTGCATGTGTGCCTGGAAGTAGAATGAAACAGATTTGTAACAGAGGCACAAAAATATTTCTTCTCATGTGCAAAATTGTGAAATTTACTTAATGAACAAGATAAAAAAAAAAAAAAGAAGCAATATGCAAACATGTTTCTGATCCTATTTGCATCTTGTACTACAGTAAAGAATATAATATTGTGAAATCTGTATAGAGGGGTGCGAACTATTAAAGAACTATTTTCTGTCAGATATGTCAGTATGTCTCTTCACATGTAAGTCTGATTAGACCTGGGAAATTTTGGTTTCGCGCAGCTCTACTGCAAATTTTATTCAATCTAATCCAATTTTAGTTGTATAGAGCTTTTAACAATGGACACTGTCACAAAGCAGCTGTACAAGAATATATAAATTCTAGTTATAAACTTTAAACTGATGAATCTGTTAATTTGTATATATATATATATATACACCGTATATCCCCCTTTAGCAAGCCATTGGCGATGAGACCAGACTCAAAAGGGAACCCATCCTCATCTGAATGGTCATTAGGATTAAAACACTTATATAACTCTGTTATATGGTCAAAAAAGTACCATTTGTGTAGCAAGAAATTCACTAAGTCTAGTTTGTTGAAATTATCAACTGAGTCACTATTACTAATACTTACTACTACTAAAAATAAAATTACTTCTAACTGTGCAACTAAATTTGCAGTTCTCTAACCCTGGATAGTGAAGAATTACACGTGGGGGACATTCCTGGCATTCACGCCATTGTGATTTGATTAAGGGGCCACCGATGACCCTGGTTACTCAGCAAAGTGACCTCTAGTCTCTATAACACAATAGGTACGATTTTTTACTGAAGCCATTTTTAAACCTGAGCTTAACACTCCTTCAACGTTATTTTATTGTATAAACAGAGTTTCGAAGTTAAAATTGCTATTCTCATACTACAAATGGCCTGTAGTCAGTTTTTAAAGTAGATTGAAAGGTCAGTGGCTTTTCATTGATCTTTGGCCGTTATCTTTGCTTTGAAATAATCCCATCACAGTTTTTCACAGAATGTGTGATACAATTCCACATTTTTAAAATTGGTAGAAGACTCTTTTCCATTTTTTCCACTCTAATTACATTACTATTAAACTTTCTAGCCAAGTTTTGTGTAATGTGACAAATTGAGCACCATTTGAAAGAAAAAAAAACCTTTTTTCCTTCCATGTCAGTGACAGTAGTGGGGTGTTTTCAGTTTTTCAGGATACTCTTTTATGTACAGTGGGTTGTTCATTGAATATCTGCTGGCAGTTCCACTGCTCATGTGATTACATCATGCTCTATTATGTGTGCTGTTTACCTCGAGCCTGGATCCCTTGCTCTGTATTCAGCTTCAGGCCTGCAATGTTCACTCTGATCACCACCAAAGAAATTTGACTTGTCTTTGTGAATGGATACGTACACCCCGTTGTGTGTGTGTGTGTGTGTGTGTGTGTGTGTGTGTGTGTGTGTGTGTGTGTGTGTGTGTGTGTGTGTGTGT
>JAQQZR010001604.1:0-10877 GCA_030068235.1 Notoglanidium macrostoma
AGTAATCCATATTATGTCAACAAGCGCTCAACTAAGTAAAGAGAAACAACAGTCCATCATTACTTTAAGACATGAAGCGTCTTTTAAGTCATAACAATAAAGAAAAAAACATTGAATTAGAAGGTGAGTGCAAACTTTTGACTGGTAGTGTGGAAGGGACGGGTCATCGTGAACCAAACGCCTACGGCTCGAGAGTCCTCCCAACTCCCAAACAATAACGGTGGAGCAGTGACGTCAGGCGAACTCCTCTCATACCTCTAGCTGTGGAAGATTATCAGCCGTTGTAAGTGGTAAGCTTGTCTGCCTATAACACACCACTTTGTTGAATTCTCGAATTCTGATTGGTCAGTTGCGGCATTCTACTGTCTGTTATTCGTGTACCAAACCGTTGCTATGGACAACGTCATTAGCAGAAGCGATAATCATTTTTAAATCACTATTTTGGGTCAAATTATTGATTTGTTTAGTACGTAGCCAGGATTGTTGTGGATTGTTTTTCAAATATTGATGGCATTGAAAACGTGACTTGCATAGCGCAGTGGCTTCTGGGAAGGGCGAGCTGGCCCCTTTAAAACTGACTCTCGTTGCATACCATTAAACCACATTACCAGTTCGTTTTCGCCATGCCCACTTTTTGCTTTAGAAACGTAATTGTGTCGTATTACATTTATAACATATATAAACTTTGTGTTATTATTTATTTACATATCATTTATTTGATCTATTTTCCACCTTTATGCAGATTTGTAAAGCAGTTGTTTTAACAAATTGTTCGTACATTTTTATTTATTCATTTCATTTTATTTTTTTTAACAGGCAGCGGAACATTTGGTATTAAAGCGATATGAGTCTCTTTTTCCCTCCAGCAAAAAATAACAAGGGTATCTATGAAATGAGCCGTTTAACCTTTCAGCAGAAGAGCACCAGCGTTCTGTAGTCACGAAGCCTCTGTCTACCGGTTACAAGCCGTGGAATGCAGGATTTGAACAAGAGGGCGAGCGATGAGATTTTTTCCCCCTGACATCCCAAACCACGCTCCCACTGCTCATATAGAAGCCGTGGGATTTGAGCCTGCAGCCTCGGATCACGAGCCTTAAAACTGAATTACTCGGCTATACGCCTGTATCGGATACGTGTACGTTGCGTGTGCCAAACGACTAAACGTGAACGAATCACGGAAAGCGCGTGTTCCCGAGAAGCCAGCACGTAACTTTATATCGATGGGAGAAAATAAGCTCAAGCGTACGGCGTGTTACTGTCCACCAACGTAAAGACCGTGGAAATGTTGGCTGAGCACTTGGAAGCAGTCTCCACAAAAAACCCCAGGAAATTATGCAATTTCGCATGAACACATACAGAACGATCCAAGCCAACATGTAGGATAGGATTGGTCCAGGTCCAGGATCGAGAAACACGGACCACAAGACTACAGTTATATCTGCACCACTAATTATTCTTCGTTATATTCTGTCGCTGTATGCTGCATGTAAATATCGTTGTAATATTACAACGTTTTCATTTAGAAGTTAATCACCAGATTACATGCACGTAAGGTAGATGGTGTTCTTATTCTTAGACGTATTCAAATATAAATTTTTTTTTTTTTTGCGTAAGTCTCACTTCTTGTGCTCACCAACAAACATTCATTTTTAATCTCTGTTCAGTTAGCATTGCCATTAACATGATTTGGAAAGTGTCCGATTTAATACTTTGCTCTTTTTTTTCCCCCTCAGTTAACATTTTCACACGAGGTTTTTTTTTTTTTTTTTTGGCAAAATCAAAACTTGCTCCATTTACCTTAATGGAAAATAAGGGCACCACATCCACGTATCTTTGTGTTAATGTGGGGAAAGGGGGCGGGGCTTCTGGAGAGTAGCAGTTAAAGGGGCCGGCCAGAATCCTCCGCACCATGTAGCGAGTTGCCATTTTCGATGCCGGCAACAATTCGGTGCCATCCTAGGCCATAGATCTTAAAATGCATCATGAAATTGAAGATATTTTCTTCAGTCGCGAAGGAAAGAAAAGATAAGGCCATATTTTGTTCGAAGCTTCATGTGAATGAAGAAAAAGATTGAGCTGGGTTTCGAAGGGATCGACAGCAGCGACTCTGCAGAGGTTTTGCTGCAAAGAGGGCTTGCGTGCTTTCAAAACAAAAACAACGGACTGGATTCTGCGAAGGGCGAGCCGGCATCTTTCATATCGGAGCGTTCAAATAATCTGCGCAAGTGTCGATTGGCTCATTCACCGTTTTTATTATGAGGAAAGTATATGCTGTTTGGTCACATTATATAGGCAGATTTGTTGGATTCTGGAGTTGCAGCATGCTACGATGTTTATTTGGCGCTCTTGCGCAAACATAACGTAGCGTAAAGGATACACACTAAAGATTTAGCATTCATTTAAAAAAAAAAAATTTGCGTTAATGCTGCATTAGAGCGGCGCGTTTTTTTCCCCGTTAATTAATAAAATTGTTAATTGGTAACCAAAAATACAATCAAACATTCTTTCTTTTTTATGGGAAGCGCTTGAGGTTTGACGGATGTTGGGCAGCACCTTACCTCGTACCCGTTGCACATGTCACTTAAAGACTGACTAACGCGGCTTTATGACTTGAAGATGGATTCCCGCCACGCGCCTTTTTTTTTAGTCTTTTGCTTCTCTTCACGACGCACAGAAAATCCTCACTCCTCTGCCGCGGCTGGCTTCTGCATGATCAGATGTTAAGAGCTTGATGATGGAGCTTTGCCAGGTGTTGATGCATCAGGAACAGATTCCGTCTGACAGCAGCGTCTTGACAGCCCTTGTAGTGGCAGCTTGTAAAAACACGCCCGTTAAACAAGCGTCTAGCGGCTCCGGAAAAGCGGCCCGGGCCGGAATTAAAAGTCGGACATCTCTTAATGGTTCTGAGAAAGGACGCGCGGATGCAACAGGCTCCTTCGGGGACTCGGAATGTGGCGTGCTCAGTGCCGTTTGTTGCCCTTTGGCAGCACATCTGTTAAGACTGTACTTTCAGTGGGATGGTGTAACCTAATGCTCAGTCTTTTATCTTTTACAACTTTTAATTGCATACAGATTTTCCGCAACTTTTTTTTCCCCCCCTCCGTACAAAACCGGAGGACAGCAGCATGCGCAGGAATCCAGGAAGTAGCCACAAAACACTGCACTTTTTGGGTGCATGCACTATGATCTGCACACATTTAGTAGTAGATTCAGTAGTAGTAGTAATTACTAGTCAATTTCTTTTTTTTTTTTTACCTAAACAGCAGCATTAATGTTTAGTAATGTACATCATACAGATTCTATAGGCAGCATTAAGGCTGAACAATTGAGAGTGTAGACGTGGACTGGACTCCATGGTTGTCAGCAGGTAAAATGCTCTTCATTGCCTGTAATCATCGCTCACGCCATTCATCAGCACAGCAGCAATCTCACAAACAGCCCATTAGCTTAACTCGGTTTTGTGTGGCCAGGTGTTTTGAGCTGTTTACTGTTTAATTGCATACAAATCATGGGCATGCTGTTTACAGGAGGCTTAATAAGCCCGGAAAGGTTAATGTCCTGCTTCTTTGGAGGACTTCTGAGGTTTACGCTCGGATCCACACACCTGTGATCATCTGTGGCGAATTCTCTCGTAGGCAGGCAGGAAATTGTGAAGAGCCTTAATCCAGCATTAAGTATGTAGGTTTTTTTGTTTGTTTGTTTGTTTGTTTGTTTGTTTTTTTTAAAGGTCCACTATGGAGCTTCTATTAGCACGAATGGAAAATAGTATTTTCATTAGTGTTTAACTATGACTGGGACTACGACTAGCACTAGGAAAAGCAAGGGCGTGCGAATGTAAATATAAGAAGTGCGCTAAAGGCGCCTGACCGCTACCGTGCGTTCTGATACCTGCTTGTAAACCGGTGGTTGCAATCAAATGAATTCTAGATAGTGTACCTTTTAAAACTATTCTCTGAAATGGAGAATAGCATGCATGTGCGTGTTCTTTAATCATTACACTTTACATACTACACGCACCCGATTCCGTGATGAGGTTGGAGAAGATGGCACCAGTCGTTTTTTTTTTTTTTTTTTTTTTTTAATGCGCGGGAATTTAAATGTCCTCAAATAAAACCCGTTGTCGGCTCTACGCGTTCAATCTTTCGTTTGACAGATGTTGCTTTATAATACAGGAAGAACCGACAGCTTTGTGATCATTTAAAGGAAAAACCAACACCTGGCGTTAAGGACAAGACCATAAGATCCAAAAGATATTCCCCCAGTTGGTGTATTGGGATTGGGGATGGAGATTGTAATCTAAGAGCACTTTCCCACCAGGGTTTATACATGGCAGTACACTTCTTTTATCCCCTTCTCACTGAAAGGCATTCAGACCGTCAACTCTTGCCTTGACCCAATCTTCCTTCCAATCCATGATTGACGTTAACTGGTAACTCGACATTCTTGAGTTATAGTATCTAGTGTTTGCATGGAGTCGTAGCCGGACATGTTCACTTGTTGCCATCGTGGAGATGTTGACCAGTCGATGCGGCGGAAGAGACGAAAGGTGACCTAGAATATGATTTAAAAAAAAAACGTATTTTGACAACGGACTGGCGACCTGCCCAGGGTGTACCCCGCCTCCCGGCCGAAGATGCCGGGATTGGCTCCAGCTTCCCCGCGACCCAGACGGATAAAGCGCTATAGATAATGGATGGATGGATGGATATTTTGACTACATTGAGTAAAGATTTATCTTATTTAATTTTTTCATCTCACTCTTGTCCACTCCCAAAAGAATCCCTCCCACAATTATTTGCACTGTGGCTTATTCCATCATGACCAGCACTCTGACTGAGCACATTCAGTAACTGAGCTGCACATCACTATCTAATCACACACCGTTATTTGAGAATCAAATTAGCATCACGACCGGCTAACGCGGGCCGATCCGGACTTGTTCTCGGACTCGGCCGAGGCTAGAGTGGAACACGGTTCAGTTCATTATCGCAATATTAGCAGCATAGAAAAACCTCCCAGATGCTGCCGTAGACGACAACATCCATCCAAGGGAGGCTGCTTATTGACCTGTCAGAAAGGCTCATGAGCTTCCAGTCCCAGAGCCACCAGGTCATCCACTCAAATGCATTTTACGAGTTGCTACATCTCAAGTTCAGGTGGCTTTTATGGTCATTTCAACCATCATACAGATGATACAGTACATAGTGAAACGAGACGACGTTCCTCCAGGACCAAGGTGCTACATATAGGACAGCGCAGAAGTACAAAAGTGCACGTGTGCAACAGATGACAACAAAGTGTATGTGTAATGCTGCAGACAGTGCAGACATCACAGGACAAGACAGTGCAGTGCTAATCCAAGTCGAATGTTCAAAAATTGCAAGTGTGTGTGTGTGTGTGTGTGTTCTGTAGTTTGATGACTTGGGGGAAAGTGACGTCTTTAAATAGTTTATTACGAAGTATAGATTTATTATACAACGGTTAAATCTGGTCCACAACATTCCAAGAGTGCTTATATTTAGTATAAAGTTATGCAGTTCGGTCAGCGCTGCACTGGGACGTTTCACCGTTTGGATCCCTCTACTGTCTGTAAAATTCCAGTTCCAGCAACAATCCCACTGAAAGCGCTATTACAGTAGGTTTAACGCCATCGTCAGGGGACATGGCAAACAATACGTTTTTCATGAAGATGAAACGGAAAGGAAGCCAGTTGCATCAGATGCAGCTTTACTGGGATTGTACAAATCCAGTCAGTTAGTTAGCCGGTGAGTTCACGGGCTGTCAGTGAGCGTGGCTTCTGCTGGATGCATTTCTGTTCGCAGAGCAAAAACAAACAAAAACGATTCGGCCGTATTGTGTCTGAAACGTCAGTCACTCGATATTAATTTATTGACTCGTTGTATAAAAGCAATATCTCCTTTGCAATCAGGCTCTTATGCTGAATATCGGCACGGCCGGTATCCCGTATAACTACACCCGCGCTCGTGCAGTGTTGCTAAATTAATTAGATGGTTTATTGGACAGTTATTTATTTTTAAGTGTAGCCTAAAAAAGTATTGATCTTGGCAGTGTTGATTTGTAGCCTGCCTTTGGTTGTTAATAAAATTCTTCACTGCTGTTGCTCAACAGTATAATGGCCAAAGCGTAATGATGTCCCGATTCGTTTTTTTTTTTCCCTTAACTATGTCAACTAGTCAACTCCTCCTTCTTAATTACTGGACTACTAAGAAAAATGCCCCCCCGGTTAGAAGAAATTTGAAATGATTGCTACTGAATTGTGTTCACGGCAGCAGTGGCGAGATCTCCGAGTCCTGGGATCTGAAGACAGATGAGGTTCCTATGCTATTCTTGGCTTTCGGCTTTTCTCTTCGCATGGATTGTGCCGAGGTGCGCGTGCGCGCGTGTGTGTCTATCTGTCCGTGTCTCTCTGCGAAGCACTGCACAGAGATGTTAAGAGAGAAACGCAGAAGACTCACAATGCTCATTTACAATGCAGATATTTCCTCCTGGTCAGACTGCCGAATGCTTCTCCGAATTATGTGTTTGGGTTTTGTAGCATGTCTTCCTAGAGAGGCGACGTTTTGTATTCGAGCGTCTGTGCGCCATAATGAGGAAACCAGAAATAGCTAGAAGGTTGCAATGAGGTAAGAAAATCTGCGAGACGTGCCCTCACTGCTTTGTAAGTTTGGACACATCATGTCACTCCCAAACCAATTCCATTCAACCAGGCAGCAGCCAGAGTTAGGGCTGATTTATCTTTCTGGATATCCAAACTAGATGAATATGCATTGGCGTTCGTCTCCCCAAGGTACCCATTCGCATTCCACGCAGGTATGCCGGCAGTGTTGCATTACCAAATCGGAACGCGCCAAAAAAATGAGAGGAAGAGCGTTTAGCATTTCGCTGTAGGCGAGAGAATTGAAAGAAGCAGCAGAGGATGTCCTAAAGTGACATGTTATTGTTTTGTACTGGATAGTTTGTGGCGGTATTACGCTGTGATGTGTCTCTCATCGCCTTGTGTTTTTTGCCTCAGGTTTTCTCGATCCCCCTCCACGAAGTCACGGCCACTCCTGGGTTCTAATGGTTTAATGATGGGTAGTTGAAGTGTCACTGTTCACTTGATGCACAGCACTGCAGATTCGTACCACTTTGAGGTTTTCAAGGTGCACAAGTCTGCAAGCATCTTCCTCACGCTTCCTAAATCGGAAATCAGCCCTACGTGCTGCAATCTACTATTTCCCACAACCCAACTGGGTTCATTAAGACGAGGCAAGTCTTTACCGACACCGGAAGGCTCTACAGCAAGTCAGCTTCTCTTCAACAGCCTTCAGGCATGTGCAGTGCAAGCGTAAAAAATTTTTTTTTTTTTTTTCTTTTTTTTTTTTTTTTTCTTTTCTTTTTTCTGCACTTTACAGAAATCTGGATTTGGGTGAAAGGTTTGCGGCTTGGTTTTCCCCTTTGTGCATCTGTGCTAGTAATGAGACTCCGTGACTATCACGTCATGTTAACTCATAACACATTGAGTCCTGGGAAAATGAGCTAATATTTCAAGATGAATTCATTCAGTTCTCACCGTTGATCTCGGCTCCCATTAGCAATTCTACCAAGAGTAAATGTCATAAAGACGAACACTCTTCCCAAAATATCATCATACTAGGGTTTTTTTTTTTTGTTGTTTTTTTCCCTTGTTCCTTGTGTAACTGAGGCCTACATCATCACTGGCTGGTGCAACTTTGCCAAGTGTTGCAATACTGGCTTCTTCTCCATTATGCCTATAAATGGACGCCTTCTTCTGTTCCTTTTGTAGTACAAACTTCCTGTAAAATCTGGAGACAATTTAGAAACACTTTGGCGTACAGTCTCTTTCCTCCTCTAGAGAACTGGCGATTAATCATCCCTTTCTCAATCACTGGTAGATTTTGTCTTTGTCATCTGGTTCAAATAGGGTGTCTGAACCATTAAGGATTTATGATGGTTTCTTTGTGTCCAGCCTTTCATTACTAAGAGCCATTTCTGCAGGTATTTACAAGACTGTAGCTCTCGCAGTCTGCACAGCCGAAACAGGTTGGACAATTCAGTGGGCTGGGTGTTTAGATGGGCTGTGAGATGGTAGTGTTATTCATAGTTGCCCTCCAGACAAATAGGTTCAGCAGATCTTTGCAAAGCAAAGTTTTCATTTGGCATGCAGGACGTGTTTACGTGCTTTACTGCGGTATGATGCATCTCAACGCTGTAACTGTAGTGCATGCTTCCAAATCCTCCTGCACTACATACATGACGTACGAGCTAGCTAATGCGAATAGTTTTTAGTATGTGGGTTAATTTGTGTGCAAGGATGATAAACATATTTTCAGAATTCCTTCAGATATGTGCAAGCGCTGATGGAGCCGAGCAAAATAAAAAAATAAAAAAATAAAAAATCGCAGTTAAATATGTGCTATATGGCCAAATGTTTGTGGATACCTGACCATCACTCCAATGTATGGTTCTTCCCCAGAGCGTTCCCACTGAATTGGAAACACATTTTTCTAGAATATCTGTTTGCTGTAGTACTGCAATTTCACTTCCCTGCTCCATGACAACGCCCCTGTGAACAGCACGAGCTCCATGGAGACATGGTTTGCCTAAGTCGGAGCGGGAGAACTCGAGCGTCCTGCAACGAGCCCCGACCTCAATCCCACTGAATACTTTTGGGATGAGCTGGAACTCTGACCTCACCCTGCATCAGGATCTGACCTCACTAATGCTCTTGTGGCTGAATGAGCCTCAAACACAGCTATGCTCCAATCTAGTGGAATGTCTTCCCAGAAGAGTGGAAGTTATTAGCAGCAAACGGGACCAAATCTGGAATGGGATGTTCAACAAGAACACACATTAATGCTCTTAACTAGATAACTAGTTCACCACTTTTTAGACTAGTCAGTTCGGTTTCCAGGCAAACAAAGCATTGGGCTGGGTAACGTGTTGGCGCTTTTCCTTGCCTGGTAGGCTAGAAAGTTCATTTATAATTCGTTAACCCCTGGCCAAATTCAGTCTTTAAAAACCACTACTTTATTTAGGTCCAGTTTGAGAAAGACATCGCAGTACAAGTTACAGAAGACTGGATGACTGTTTTGTACTGAATTCATTCATCTTCCCTTCTTGAGATGATTCACTATAAACTGCTCAGTGCTGTATACTGGACCAAGGTTACACTCTCTAAAGTGTTTCCAGAAAACACCCCCCCCTTGGCACAATGCCGCCAGCGCAGATCTCAATGTTTTCTGGTCTAGAGTGTGTCTGGCTAATCTTATTAAAGGTAATGAGTAACTTTTCAGAGACTTTTCAGGTCGGTTTGAATCTTCTCCTTAGGAATACCTGTACATCTGCTAATTCCTGCAATCATCCGATCATGTAGCAGCAGTGCAGTTCATAAGATCACGTAGATGCCGATCTAGAGCTTCAGTTTAACTTCAGGCTTGAGGGGAAAAAACAATGTGATTTCACAGACTTTCACCCTGACATGGCTGTCGGTCCCAGGTTCGGGTATTTCAGAAACCGCTGATAAAGGTTGCGTTTCATTTGAATTTTAGTGCTTCAATTCCTATTGATTTCCTATTTAGATCGCAAAATGGTCAAATTTGTTTACGGAACAAAAGTGACTTTATTCTTTCAAGTATTAACTGAACATTCACAAAATAAATAGTAGTAGCAGTCCATCTTTGGCACTGTTGTGATGTTAGCCATGCATGCTGGCTCCTATCTGAACAAACTGGCACGCTGTCGCGTCGCTGGGCCTCGCAGATAGCTCCATACGTATTTGCAGATATGTACCCTTTGTTTGCAATAATAAAGGGTCCTAGTGTTTAAGAATCGATGAGCAGAACCAAAATCCAATTTTTTTACCGGTATCTGGCACTTCGTGTTTTGGATTCGGATCCGATTTTCAGTTCCAAGCCTTACTGCTGATCTCCTGGGAATTTCATGCACAACTGGGTTTTTTTTTTTTTTATATATAAAAGAGTTTACACAGAATACAGTCAGAGGAGAAAGACTCGACTGATTGGAGTGAACAGGAAGGCAGTAGTAACTCAAATAACCACGCTTTATGACCATGGTAAGCAGAAAAAAACATCTCAGAATGTTAATGTCGCATGTTAAGGTGCATGGGCAACAACGGCAGGTCATCTAGTCTTGCCAGCCGAGAGCTAGAAGCTAAGGCTACAATGAACACAGGTTCACCAGAACTGGACAATTGAACATCGCTTGGTTCTTTTCCAGGTTTCAGGGAGCCTGTGCACACTGTAACACATCAGGTGCTTTATTAAATATACCAGAAGTAAAACACAAAAGTGATGAAGCAGCTGTTTGCATCTATGCATCGCATCAAATATTGCCAGCTCACTACCCTTCACCAGGTTGCTGCTATTAGCTGTTTCAGGGAAGTTAGTTCTGTAAATGTATGCCCCCCTTTTGCAATGAAACATGGTCAATAAATCATTATAAATTGACTCGTAGCACAGTTTATTAAAAGTCAGCGAGTGAACACTTTTCTACGTGTTGTCTCTTTTATGGCTCTTGTATATGTTTAAATACAAGGTCCTCCATGTAGATAAAAACATCGGCCTGTTTCTTTTTTCGTTCATCTGCCTCTCATTGGATTCTGTTCTCCAGAGGGAGTGTCTCGTATCTCTGCACTGAGGAAACTCATTTCGTTCCGCTCTGTAGCACTTGGCAATAAAGGGATTAAAGAGTGTCTGTTTTGTTGTGCCATTATATTAAAGCACAATTGACCCTGTTGATGGTAATGGTGCATTTTAAAGACCGTTTGTATTTTTCACAAACCTATTAAAATAATAATTAATATATATATATATATATATATATATATATATATA
>JAQQZR010001605.1:0-10876 GCA_030068235.1 Notoglanidium macrostoma
GGGTGTTGTGTGTAGAATTCTGAGGAAAAAAATTAATTTAACCCATTTTGGAATAAGGCTGTAACATAACAAAATGTTGAAAAGGTGATGCACTGTGAATACTTTCTGGATGCACTGTATATATATTGTATATATATATAGCACAGATGCCGTTTCATATGTATTCATTTTTATTTTATTGGTTTATGTCAGAGGCCTACATAGAAACGACATTTATGCTTTGAATGGATTGCAATGACATTCACATGGAAAAAGTCTATGTTCCACATTTTACCAACAGCCAAAATAACTGAGGGTGTGTCTCTGTTTATTCCCATTCTAAATAAATCAAGTAACGTCAGGGCTTGTACTTTCAATCAGTTCTCCCGATCTGCTGCCCTTGAACTGTCCAACAGATCCCCTCTGACATTCATTCCTTTCTTCTGAAACCTGGAATGATCCACCGGTCATATATAAAGGTGCTGGGCCCTGACACAGACCAGAAAATGTAGAGGTTTAAAGAGGGATCTTTTCATATCATTCATGTTGTGTAGGACGGTAGATGACATAATTTTATTTATATGAATAATGAATGAACTGCATATACGTATAACCTTGGTAGAGATGCTATCAAGTAATTCCCATGAATGTGTCATAAATATATTGTGATTAAAGATAATAAATTCCAATTAGATGCTGACGTTCAACAATATTTAGTTTAGTTTCAGTTTTATTTTTATCTTTTGTAAATGCATTTGTATGAAAAAATATTCACAATAACTTTATTTCCTTGCCTTTAATAACTCCTTGACATTGCTAGCTTCATTTCTATTTCAGTTCTCTTGTATTACAGTTATTATATACTTGCCAATGAACGAAGAAGTTATACCTACAGTGTAAGTACAGTCATGTAAGTACTGGATACATGAATATCTACAAAGTAATGAGCTAAAATGGTAATCCAGCTTCACCAGCACCATTAACGAGACCATGTTGATGGATCAGCATAATTAATGAGACCTTGCTGGTGAACCTCTTCAGTAGCTATGCTGGTGGACCAGGACAAGCTTCATGTGCAGTTGTGCTGATTTAATAGAAGTGCTAATATTTCTTCTAGAAAATACAGCTATTATTCACAATTAATAATAGTGTCTGCCAAATTTCTGTGAATGGAAGTAGTTGCCTGATCAATCTTGATGTCCTACTTCTGGTTGGAGTAGTCACTTGGAAACCACTTACTCCGGTTGATGGCACCATACGGACTGCCTCAACATACACCTAGAACTGTGAAGATGGCGTTGGACTGCTGTTGACAAGAGCGGCTCTGCTACAATGGCATAGGACTCAAATTACCACGAACAGTCTTGCACTCAAATCTTGACCCTGTTACAGAAGTGTGTTAGTTGTAATCGCACTATCCAGTGTGACCCAAATAAGGATGGGTTCCCGTTCTGAGTATGGTTCCTCTCAAGGTTTCTTCCTCTTGTCGTCTCAGGGAGTTTTTGCTTGCCACCATCACCACAGGCTTGCTCTTTAGGGATATATATATAGATAGATAAATTTGTAGATTCATAAGTTTTTATTCAGAATTTATATAGTTCTGTGAAGCTGCTTTGAAACAGTGACATACAGTACATGTGCAAAAATTGCAGAGGTAGTTATACACAAATACATTTATTTGTGTGTGTGTTTCAGTTCGGTGCCTGAGTATTAAGGAGTCTGATGGCTTGTGTGAAGAAACTGTTGCACAGTCTGGCATTGAGATCCCAAATACATTGGTACCTCTTGCCAGATGGCAAGAGTGGAGTGGACGAGAGAGAGAGCAGTATTGGATGGAAATAAGAGAGATAAAATGCACTTCAGATGTTAGATACAGGCATCAAAGAACCTGAAAATAGAAAAGATGCAGATGCTTTAGAGAAAAGTGTGTGTGTGTGTGTGTTAGTAAGGAGTATCCAGCAACACATGGATCATCGTCACAAGATCAGCCACACATAGTTCAGTTTCTGTTTTTAAGTGAATATACATTCACAGTCTGTTCGGTCATTTTCCCAATTCTAATCCAACCCATTTTTTGCTACATTCTTAGAAAATTTCCTACCTTTAAGAGTTCTTCCTTTTCTTCTTAATGGTTCTATGTAGAATCCTATAATAGAGTGTTTACCTCTCAGAAACCATTCCATGTAGAACACTATTAAAAAAAAGGCATTCGTTAAGGGTTCATTCGATAACCAAAGGTTGAAAGCTTCCTATAAGAGTTCTACATGGAAGCTTTTCGAGAGGAGAAACACTTTGTTATAGGGTTAAGGGTTCTTAGGTTGTCACTCTGATACCCCTTTCCACCAATGTGAACTAGGTGCTAGTTACAGCTACATAGAGCCACAACTTTACGTCACTGTATATGTTTGTATACGTCCTCACTTTCTCAGCTATGCTAGTGGTGCTAGAGCCAAGCACAACAGCAGCATTGGTGGATTACATAGTTTCTTTTTCTTCCTCTGCTTTGAATTAGGCAGTCTAAATATTTGGTCTTTTTTGCAGTGGTTTTTTTTTTTGGCACAATGTCTTAGTTGTCCCCCAGCCCCTGATGTAAGAGGTTTTTGGTTTTAGACCAGCAAAGTGTTGGTGCCACTCTCAAACCAGTCCCGGAGGAGACTCCTTACGTAAATTCTATTTACAGATAATGTCACCATATCAGTAATTGCATGCATATTCTAATCGGTTTATGTGGAGTGTCCACGGTATCCATGTCCCTGTGAATGAGCTGTTACTATAGAAACAATAATGTATTAGCAGAAGCACATTAATATAAACCTACGGACAGATACAGACTTCCAGCCAGACTGGATAAGAGAGTGGAGTGAATCACTACACCGAGGAAGCCACCACTGTTGTTCAGCCAGCTATTATATTTTTACCTAGGATGAGATTTATCTGGAATTTCTGAGACACACATACAAAAAAAACGCTGATCCTGATATGTATTCATGTTTGGCGATGATTAGTGAATCCGGGATGTGGAGCCGAGCTGCTCTGACATTTAATCTTCTAATCCTGTCGTGTCTTTGAGTACTTCTTTTCCAGCAGGCCAACCAGACTCCTTCTACTTCCAAAGTCTGACTCAGCTCATCACAAATGCTAGCAACAAAAAACCTGGACAGGATGAATAAGGGGGAGAGAAAGGAGTGGGAAATTATTTCCGCAGTGTGTACAATCTGGCAGCCACCCTATATACAGAATGCCAAGTTTTCTGTCTGCATCTGTCTCTCTCTCTCTCTTCTTCTGTCAGTGTGTCTCTGGATAACAGATGTGGACGTTCTGTCATTCCTTGGCACCAGCAGTGAAAATACTGACAGACATGGCAAGAACAGTAGAGTTCCCCTTCCCCCCCACCTTTATCAGGGGCAGCTTGTCCACAGGGGTAGGTGATGCCCCATTTATGTAAGCTTTTAATAAAGGTATCTTTATAAACTCCAAGCATATTAAATTTGACTGAAATACTAATTACCTTTTTGAGTGACCCACAATTTAAAAAATTGTCACTTTTGGGCAGATAGAAACAGATGCTCTGTTGAATTGCTCACCTTCCTGACATGAAGAGGAAATGAAGAACCATAATTGTGCTAATATCTTCTTGTTCTAGTAAGAACTCTCACTGTTGCATTTTGTACTAACTGGAGCTTGTTTATGATCCAACATGGAACATTTAGACAATATAATAATCTAACCTAGAGGTAATAAAAACATGAACTATTGAACTACATCATATTTCTTATATTTGTAATATATATATTTGAACTCAATGCTTTTGTTTTTACACATACAACACTGGGGTATCTGGGATCCCAAAAATATAAGGCAGTAAGGGCAATGTCATTTACAAGCTAAATGTGGTATTTTTAGCTAGATTTAACGTAGTAAGTTAGCTAAATCTGGAAAAATGTTAAAGATGTTAGCTAACATTGGTTTTGTCATTTTGTTATTGGTTTTGTTTGTATAATTATGAAGCAAGCAGAAGCAGAAGCAAGCAAAAATCCATGATGCAATCAGGAAACAGTGAATTGAGTGCAGGGCAGTGAGAAGTGAGCGCACTTATCTCCGGTGTGCTGCGTTTCAATGACACAGAGTTTTTTGTGCGCTCTTGTCATCACTGTTTCTGCTTGGGTTTCTTGATTCTGTGCGCTTTTAGTGTTTGATTTGCTTGTTTTAAATGTCAACTCTGTAGGATATGTATTAGTATGTAGGGGGATTTATTACCAGAAAAGGAATACAATATTTAGAAGCAAGTTTTAACTTGACATAAATAATGACATTAAGTCATTAATGTATAATTACCCATAATTAAGAATCATTGTCTTTTCATGAGCTTAGAGTGAGACGTTTACTAGTAGGTTGGGGCTCCACTTCAAATGGAGGCCACCATGTTGCACTGTCATGTTTCTACATTAGTCTAGAACAGACAAAGCTCTAGAGGGTGCCTTCCATGTTTCACGCTTTTACAAGCAGCAGTGTGAATCCAAAAGGAAGACAAAGAAGGGGAAAGAAAGGCTGTTTGTTGGTGCTGGCTAACAAGATTGAGAACCCTATCTGTTTTTAAAATAGAGGAAAATATTATTTAACACAAGAAACAGTAAGGGAGCATGAATCCTCTTGAAAGAAGCAAAAGCATGAGGCATGACACGGTTGGTGAAATTGAGACAGACAACAGCCAAAAACAGTGAACATTGGAATGACCTTTCCCAGATGGAAATTACTGATGAGGGACGAATGTAGAAAACAATAACATATTACAACAAACATATTAATATAAACCAACTAACATTTGTAAGTTTGATTACTAATCCTTTTTTTACATGTGAAATTGTGACTTAAAAAAATGTAAGAAAAAGTATTTGAAAATGTCCTTTAATGTTTATTTAAAAAATGAACAACATCCTGATGTAGGTTAAACATACAGTAAAAACAGAAAATCAAATAATCTCATATAACATCATAAAATTAAAATAAAACACTATGATATACTCTCATATGTAAGAGCAACAACTTGTTGTAAACTTACTTGGCTCCAGCATTTATCTGTTCATACACTTTAATGACTTTTACAGTTATTTCTCTAGTATGTGATGCAGTACATATCTGCTCCAGTTGGACCTGTGTGAAAACATTTATTTAGCATACTTCTAATTAAGTAGTATCTAAACTGCAATTAATAGCAATCATGGCATTCACGTGCTTTAAATGTTAATTTAATTGAGTTGATGTGGTGTATGTTCTTTTAAAATGAAACAGTGACGAATGAAATTACCGGATTCTGTTGTGTAATCCTGTTGAGCTGGATGACTTATAGCTAAAGTAGAAAACAGCAAATCTTTACTCACAGTGAAAACTCAACACAGGTTGTGAGGTGGTAAGACTACCCACAATGCTACTGTGCAGCTTTATTGGTGTATAAACTGTATAATATGCAGACACGCCTATGTTTACCATTTTGGATAAACTTCACATTTTAACATCAGAGTTAAATAAAGATGAGACAATCAACATATGAATCTGGAATGATGGCTAGTTGCATAGGCGTCTTCCGACATTAACTGACCCCAAGAAATTATCCCAAATTACAAAACAATGCTTCAGAGTAATCTTAAGAGACAAAAATACACTAGACCACTATAGTCACTATTATATAAACACTATACCATTATACATACTAATATACAAACAGAAATACTGCATTTATATGATTCATTCACTTACGTTCTGTACTGGGTGAGGCGGTAGAAACTGGTTCAGTAGTAGGAACTGGCTCTGGTTAAAACAGTATAAGATCATATTAATATTAACAGGTAATTTAACTTTCAAACCAACATGCAATGTACTATAACAATACAACTGTCTATACTAACACTACACCACTATGAAATCTACTATGCTAACTCATTAACACCATGCCACTTTAGATACCACTATACTGACATATCAACATTCCAGATACTATAGAATATAGGTACTACAATGCTAACACTAGAACACTATAAATACTGCTATACTAACAATCCCACAATAGTTATTACTTTGCTATACTGACAATATCCCTTTATTTATATTATTAATACATTAAAGATAATTCTGTACCATGTATACCAATGTAGGTTTTACCATAAAAAGATATTACTGTGCCATGTCCGATAAAACTATACCATAATAATGCAATACGTATGGTAATAAAATGCAATAAACTACACCATTATAAATACTGAAATGCAAAAAGAAATACTGTATATATGACTAATTCACTTACTTTTTTTTCTGGGTGAGGAAGGAGGAACTGGTTTCACAGGCTCTGATAAAAACAAAAAAGATCATAAATATAACATGTAATTTAACTCTTATACCAACACATGGTAAAACAATACAACTGTCTGCACTACTATACTAACACTATACCACTATAGATACCACTATAGTAATGTTATAGCACTATGGAACTACACTGATATAGGTAGTGATAAAGACTCATTTATATTTCTGTTAGCAGGTCAGGACATCATGCAAAAATGCTCACAGGTCAAATGTCCACTTGGGGCAGTGTTTCATGAAATACACATGTACAAACACATAAATACAACATACAACTGTCTATACTACTATACTATCACTATACCACTACAGATACTATGCTAACAACGTAACATTATAGATACCACTATACTAGCACTTTAACATTACCGATACTATGTGATATGTGTCGTAATATGACTAGTGGTATAGTGTTAGTATGCAATACTATCACAATGCCACTATAGACACTACTGTGTCTGGTGCATTATGAAGCGTAAAATATGACAACGGCGACTGACTGTTGAGCAGTTGAAGTCGTATATCAAGAAAGCATGGAAAACTTTCAAAACTGAATTAAAACAATAAACAATTAATTTAATTGACAATTAAAAAGAAATTAGTGTCCTCAGTCCCCAAATACTTACTGAGTGTTGTTAAAAGAAAAGGTGCTGTAACACAGAGGTAAAACTGGCCTTGTCCCACAAAAACAATAAAATATGTCAGTTGAATTAAATACATTTATTAAAGAAATGTTAAAAGCAAAAACGTAGTTATTATTATTATTATTATTATTATTATTATTATTATTATTTAATGGTGTGTGCTTCATACTGGCCTGTAAAAATACACTGTGTTTTTAACCACTTCCTGTCAAAACAGGAAAAGCCCAGCCTCAGTGCAACAGGCAGAGTGAAGAGCCAGAAAGACTAACAATAAACCAAAGGTTGGTATCATCAGGTAGCGTGCACTGAACAAACACTTCGCCACGTCTGTGAATGTGTCCTTTAAATGCTCTGTCTGGAATGAGCAGAAATGAGCGTGGTCAGAAGGCGGGCCGCAGTGCAACATGGGACTTGGAGTCCAGGCCTGTAGTCCAGCGACGCAAACCCGGAAGCAGCCATGTTCATGATAACGGCTTTGAACATGCATAACTTATTGTTTGTTTGTTTTTTTATAATTATAAATAATAATGAATATTGGCATCGAAATGTGAAATTATGAACGTTTTAAGGTTGAATGTTTTCTTTTTTAAATGTAAAATGTGTCTTTTTAAAAAAAAAAAAAAAAAAAAACAGAGCCATAATATATTATTAGGAATGTCCTTTATGCCCAAAGTCCATAATTTCACTCAGTTAAACAATACAGTGCTGAAATAATCCAAGCAATACTTTATTTTTACTCTTGACAAATAGTAAAAAGATTTATCCTACCAATACAGGAAGCGATATTTAAAAGGGTATTTTTTCCATTTCATATATTTTTACCTGGTTGAGGTTGAGCCGGTGTTCCAAACAGGCGCTGGTCAATTTTGTTCATGTGTTTCTGCACCCACTCAACACGACGGTCTGCACAGCAACGATTACCATTCTTTAGGATAAAGCTGCGGAGGAGAGAGGTTTACTTTACGTCATTGTTAAACTGCAATAAAAACAGAAAATTAAACATTCTCACATATCCCCAAACCAATATGCAATAATGGACACGGATAAATAATAATGTTTTTATTATTTATTATGAAAACTTACATGATCCCAGGTTTTACACAGTCAGGATGAGTTTTTTTATACACTTCAATGAGTTTTACATGGACTGGATTCTTCTGGAATGTGTAACAACACGAATCAGCTCTAATATCTGTGCAAAAACATTTAAACATTATTTATCAATCATCACTTTTCACTGATTAAATGCTCTCTAGGTTTTTTTTTTTTTTTTAAAAAGCAGATGGTTTCTATTTTTGTATATTTTAGATACCTATGCAACTTTGATTGGTCAGAAGGTGTTGTAAGAGTGCAGCTGCAAATCACGTTTTTTATGTTTATGTTTTTATCCCAATTATGTGGAGTGTCCATGATGAATGAGCTGTTACTCCCTCAGCACATTGTAAAACTCAGAGGTAAAGCTGTAGCACATCAAGCTGCGTGTTTGACTTATGAACTTCAAGAGAGAAAAAAAAGCTGTGTATAGCTGCTCTAACATTGTTTCGCAAGTGTTCGACAACATTAAAGATAGCTATAAATGTTTTTTTTTTAAGTTAATCATTGCCACATTGTTGTGGTATAAGAGGAATAAAATACTTGGGGACACACTGTTTTAGGAAAATAATTAACTTTGGGTCGTAAACAGTAACTTTGCTTCATCACGCCACCCTGTCACACAGTGTTTATTAACATGAGCTATTTTTAACAACGTATTCATCTTTTCAGCAAATTCAGTAACATATATACAAAAAAAGGTATAAAGATAAAGTAACCTTTATCTTACACTGGGCCATTGTGAAGGACTGAATGCAGGAGAGAACCAGCAGAACCAGCAGGAGAGAACGAGAGAACATGACTGCTGCTGATGATGGTCACGATGTGAACAGAATGGTATTAATGCAGACCTCACTGCACGCTTCAGCTTATGTAAGGCGGTAAGAAGAGGGGCATGTGTGGTGAAAAGTTCCTTAAAAAAAAAATAAAATAAGGGCCAAAAAACCCACCTCTTTCACAGGAAACCAGGTTGCGGTTTTCATCTAAATCAAGAAAGAACTGAACGTTTAACAATATGTAACCAAACTCATCTCACACTCCTGTATTAAACTTGAAAAATAAAATGAAAATAAATAAGTGCAGCTTCATTGGAGTAGTCTGTGGAGTCTAAGCTCAGATCACCGCACATCATACATGATATACAGAAATAACAATAAATAAATAAATGACTAAATGTGCTTAATTGTGCCTACTAACTTAATTTTAAACAAAACCATGTAAAGGTGCAGTTTTATGACTTTATGCCATTATAACTGCATGCGTGAGTTCAGTCACTCTGTGTCACTGCACTGACTTCCTGCTGAGGGACATGACTTTCACCTACAGAGCTAAATATAGAGAACCGTCCACCTTCCGGCTGACTGCACGGAACCTCACAATACAGCAGATGAGTGATGGGGTGTTGTGATGAGGGGCATTTGTAGGCAATAAAAATCTGAGGCTTATACACACACACTATAAATATATATATAGTGGGGGGTTTGGGTGGTATGTGTCTTCCTCAACCTCGGGTCCTCTACCAGAGGACTGGGTGTTTGAGGGTTCTGCACAGTGTCTTAGCTGTTCCTAGAAATGCAAATTTCTGGACAGAGACCTCCGTTGTTGTACCTGGGATCTTGTGGAGCAACTCTCCAAGTTTGGGAGTCACAGCCTCTAATGCTCTTATTACCACTGGAACCACATTCCAACAACCTTCCACATCTGTTCCAGTTGTTGTTCTTCTCGATCTTCTCATGCTCCTTCTTCCTGATGTTACTGTCAGCTGGGATTGCCACATCTATCAATACTGCTGTTTTCTGCTCCTTATCAACCTCCACTTTGACTGCTTGGTTGGTCAGCAGCTGCTTATCTGTCTCGAACTTGAAGTCCCGCAGGATCTTAGCTCTGTTGTTCTCAACTACTTTTGGTGGTGTCGCCCATCGGGACTTGGGAACTTCTAGCCCATACGTGGAGCAGATGTTTCTGTACACTATTCCCGCCACTTGGTTATGCCTTTCAGTATATGCTGTCCCAGCCTGCATCTTGCACCCAGCTACTATGTGCTCTACAGTCTCAGGGGCATCTTTGCACAGCCTGCACCTTGTCATGCCTAATGTGGTAGACCCCTGCCTCTACAGATCTGGTGCTTAGTGCCTGTTCTTGTGCTGCCATGACCAGAGCCTCTGTGCTGTCCTTATACTCATAAGCTCAGGCTCTAAGAGTGTGTTTAGGAGCAGTAAGACCCTCTCCAGTGTGTACGCTCCATATTGAGGCTGGCAAAATGACTTTGTGGTTAAGAAGAAAACAGCTGATGGCCAATTACTGGGTCAACTTAAAGGGGCATGACAGCTATTGAAACAAAAAGGCTGCGTTTGACATGCTGGGAGAGGGAGAGGACACAAAAAAGAAGTTTTGGCTGGACAGGAGATCAAATAGCAAACGACATGGGAGTATACTATAAATTTTGGTTGAGAATTGCCACAGTTGCTGCAGGCTGAGAATTGGGCACAGCAACCTTAGCAGTACACTTTATGTCATGGGAAACATCCATATATCATCCAGGAAATGTATAAAAGAAAGACATGACGACACAATTACAGGAAATAGGGCAGATAGTGGACAATCTTAAAAGTGTATTAGAACGTGGAGTTGAGAGAGTGTTCAGGTGTACAGAGAGAGTGTACAGGGAGTTGAGGAAAGCACAGATGCATGCACAGATAAACAGTTCACCGGCACGCTGGTGTGGAAGTTAGCACTGTCGCCTCACAGCAAGAAGGACCTGGGTTCGATCCCCGGGTCACCCAGGGTGCCTTTCTGTGTGGAGT
>JAQQZR010001606.1:0-10873 GCA_030068235.1 Notoglanidium macrostoma
AACGTTGTCTCGTTTTAACTGTACACTGTACCACATGTATACGTTGAAATGACAATAAAAGACACTTGACTTGACTAGTTACCACCTGTACATATAATACAGTGTAATCACTGAGTAAAATTAAATGCACAGTGATTAACACATGAATGAACACCTTTAGGAAGTTAGCTTCCTAAAAAAAAAATTCTATTATATTATTTATCATCATGGATTAAATTAGCAGTGAAAAACAGATGTTAATTAACACACACCTCGACATACTGTGTTGGTTTAATGTAACTCATGGATTATTAATGTTTTTATACCACAGATCTACATTCTGATTGGTCAGGCTGTAAGGTGTTGATTGATTTAAGTAGCGCAGGTTTATATTAATGTGCCCGTTCTATTATGTTATGGTTTCTATAGCAACAGCTCATTCACAGGGAGTTAAAATGTCGAGCAGTGCAGCGAACTCTCCACATATACCGATTAAACAGCAAAATATATAAATCATTGGTACAGTGAAGTTTTTTATGAGGAGAATAAATGTTTCTGTATCATGTATGGAAGGAGATTCCAGTGTCAGCGCTTCAGAGATAAAGCTGGAACTGGAATTTTCCGACATCTTCAGGACAGAGGACTTCTTTGCGGTTTCTCAGTAACACGACAAGCTGCGTTTTTTCCTTCAACTTCAACTTCAAAAGAGAGAATAAAGATTTATTTATTTGTCTATAGCTGCTGTAGCGTAGGTGAGAACTTGTTTCATGAACATTAAATGCAACTATAAATGGATAAAAAGTACACATTCTTTAATAAATAAAAAATGCAGTCATTTCTGAACTGCTGTGGTGTAAGAGGAATAAAACACTTCAGGATGTGCTGTTATAAGGGTGGTAACAGTGATAAAACTCTGCATTATCACATCCCGACACTGATGATTTACTTTACAATAACAGCAACCGCACTGAGTGTTTTATTACTTATTCATTTTGCTGATCAAGCAGTTGGTGTTTTGTATTTGTACCAAGAATGTTTATTTGTACGTTATAAAAGTTGAATACAATTCTTTTCTTAAAAAAAAACCCTCACAATGACAAAAAATACAGTCGTCAGTAACATCGGCTAGTGTGTCACTATTAACGTGCATCACTCTCGATATAAATGTTGGCAGTTTTACGCTAAACATTTTAATCATTGCTGTGATTTTTACTCTCATGAACAAATTAATATCATTCGTAAGTACGTTCTAATATATTTTATTTTAGGAAGATGACAATGATGGAAAGTCATTCGTGATTTCATCATGTTACATTCAAGGCTAAATGTTAAATTCTGTGTGAATGACACCGGCACTGAACAGGAAATGAGGTTAGCAGAAATTCTAGACCAAAGTAAGTCTTTACAGGTTTCAGTGTTGCTCTGTACACTGGGGTGCAGGTTATGTTAGTGCCAAGAGCCTGCAGGGTTCCCATACACACACGCACACACACGAACACACACACACACCTCTAAATAAAGTAATCACCCTTCTGTTCCTCCAGCTTGATGTGTGTGATGCATGTGAGAATCGTGTTTGCACATAAATCACCCCGTGTAAGCGGTGTGAAACAGACTATACGCTTCAGGCAGTGTGTGTGTGTGTGTGTGTGTGTGTGTGTGTGTGTGTGTGAGTGTCAGTGATTATAAAAGGACTTGTTCTGTGATTCATCTCTGCTCCTGTAAGCATGCGTGTTATTGTGTTTTTGTGCTCCATTGCTGTAAAAGCTGATGCCGTTTTCCTGTTTGTGTTTTACTGAATAGAGACGAGGAGCTGCGACCATAAAGAGGAAGCGTGAAAGGAGGAGGAAAGGTTCGGTGGTGATGCTGATTGGACACAAAAATCACTTACACTGTAAATATAATGAAGTATATAAAGTTTAAATATAATCAAATCAACCCTAACCAAAGAAAAAACATCTCTGATATCTGATCCATCGCTCAGTGGCTTTTAATGAAACATGTGTTCATTAAAGCTGCTTTTAGAATGGCCTTGTAAATGCAGGAACATGTACACTCTCTCTCTATGGGGTAGCTACTGGGGGGGCAGGGGGGGGGGCAGTGCCACCCTAGCATGAAGCATGGTCACCACTCTGGCCACTCTAGTAAGACATCATCGTCATCATCATTACTATTAATACTACTGATACTACTAACGTCATATGATTTGCAGCTGAATGTCTTGGGAGATCTCGCTGTGATTGGCTAGCTCAAGTAATATATCACAAACCGCCTTCTACAGCGTCACTGGGAAATTTCTCGATTTATTTCAGCATCTTCCAATAATGAAGATCATCAGTGCAGACGCAGACACTGACTATTCTGATAAACAGCTGACCACAACAAACTGGTGAGCAAACATCAGTTAAACTTTCATTATGTTGTGATTATATTCATTATTTGGAAACACTGGATTGTTGAATTCATAATTCCTGTTAGCTATTGGTAGTTTGCTAGGTGGCGAATAAATCCTGCTTATCTGTTCGTCTTTGATATCTACAGAGACCCGACCCAGCCCTACACCGATCGGTCGCACCGCATGATGTCATTTTCCCACTAGAGTTCAAAAACTCTCAAGTTCAGCAAGTGGCATCAAATCAAAATGGCCGCTCACAGCATGAGCAGTGAACATCTTTAAATGAGTAGATATAAATATGTATATACTGTAAGTATTAGCTTTAGATTAATCTGCATACAGACATATTCACTGGTTAAATCTAAAAAAACCGACTCTACGGTTCAGTCACGAGGAGGAAAAATATATACATCACTAGCTTGGCTAGCTTGTTGCTAACAGAAGCCAAACATTGAGGTTTTTCCCCCTCACTTTGTAGCTCAAATCCAAGGAGGTTATAAATGGTGCATTTTGGAGCTCTGACTTCCTGCTTCACACCTCTGATTAAAGTTGGAGTATTTTGGCCCACCACAATAAAGGACTGCCACCCCAATGTAGTGACTGGGTCTAACCTGGCCACCCCACGGTAAAAGGTCTGGCCACGTCCATGTCTCACACGTGTAGTGTCCACACTTATTCACAGTCAATTTAATTTTTTAAATATTTTGGAAAAATATAAGTTATTATAAGTATAAATAATATAAATATAAGTTCAATATAAGAGCATCACTTTAACCTATTTGCTGTTATCAATATAGAACGTTTGTAGTAAATCTTTTCTAGCTAATATCTACATAAAATTAAACATTCTTTAAAAAAAGAAAGAAAAAAAATGTTTTTGTACCAGACTCCACTGAATGACTTCCATTTTTAAGATCTAATGTTTTCATTTTTGTTAAAAAATGTTTCTTTTTTTATTATTTCAGTTATATTTTAAGTGATATATTGTGTAATATAAACAACAAATATGACTAATATGATATTGTGATATACGAGTGATATTTGGAGAAATTTGACATTTATACATCTTGCAATTTTGTGTAATTAAAAAAATGTAAAAGCTGGTTATACTAATAAGTAATTTATGTGTGAATCGGTTAATGGATTGGTGTGTGCCAATTTACACACAGAAACACATCAAAGCGCCGCTGCAGTCTGTATTTACTTGAGCGTAGGCTTTTTGGTGTTTAGCGCATCATCTTTATAGACTTGTTCCTCGCTCTATGATCATATAACGTGATCTTTATCAGAGTGTGTTTCTTATCATCTCTCACACGCACACTTACACACACACTTACACACACACACACACACATTTTCATCTCCATTAAGATGACCTCCCTGCAGGAAAAGACTAAATGAACTTCCATCAATCTGCTGCTCCAGGCAGAGAATCTGCATGTGCTCAGCAGCCTGTGTCTGTGTGTGTGTGTGTGTGTGTGTGTGTGTGTGTGTGTGTGTGTGTGTGTGCGCGTGCGTGGGGGGGGCATATTAAACCTCCTGCATCAAAAATCTCCTAGACTCATTAAAATTCCCTGTGGACAGGATTATCCGCGCTAACATTCCCTCAGGCTGGCTGGATCTCCTCTGTTATCCACAGGATCTCCCCCGAGTCTGGAGGTTGAGCAGCGTCTCTCCAGCAGTGTGTTCTGATCCAGCAACGGCCTGAGAGGTGTTCAAGCTCCATACGGAACAGTTACTCACCTCTCAGACCTGGATTTAATAAAACTCCAAATAAAGAGGTCTCGCTATGTTTATAATCGGATATGCGTGCTCAGAAAGTCTCTAGAGGTCACCAGATGATGTCACAATCATTTGCATATTCATTGCTACATCATGATTATTCGCAAATCAAAATGTGTTTTTTTTCTGAAGACACTCATAATATATAGAATAGAGTTTTATCAAAATAGAAAATAATAGATTTATTTGTGTACAGAGAAGTTGTATTCAGTCAGTCAGTGATTGGTCGCTGTGAACAAAAAATAATTGTGTGAAAGGACGTCATGAGGGATGTAGGCAGAAGGAACAACATAAACTTGATGTTTTTGTGGTGAGCTCAGATCTAAGCGACTCTCTGAGTAAAAGTGAAACTTGCCACATGGTGATACTGATTAAAGGCGAGGAGACGCATCAGAAATCAGTGAAAATGAATACGAAATGCGTTTGTGAATAAGCTAAATGTAATGACGGTGTTTTTAGAGGATTTAATATTTTTGATAAGGAACAATATTAAAAAACAAGGATGTGGAGGATATCTAATTTTTCTGGGATTGCTGCTTAAAGGGAAAGCAGGTGAGAGAAGTTAGAGGTGAAAATGAGGGAGGGAGTAAAAGAAGGAGCGAGAGAAGGAGAGAGAGAGAGAGAGAGAGAGAGAGAGAGACTGTGGAGCTGTGAGACTCAGTGAAGCTCCATTCACACCTGGAAGTGATGATTCTATCAGATACAGAGAGAGAGAGAGAGAGAGAGAGAGAGAGAGAGAGAGAGAGAGAGCATGAGAGTCTATCCATCTACCTGCCTCCCTCCCTGCGGCTGTTTCTCTGTCCTTCGCGTTATCTATCCATTTCTTCCCTTGCCTCTCTGTCTAATTATCTTTATCCCTCAAGCTTCCCTGTCCTTCTCTCCATCCTTACCTCTATCCTTCTCTATCCCTCTATTTTTTCCCTTTCCCCCCCTTCTCGCTCTCACTTAATCTTGCTGTCTTTTCCTTTCTCTTTCGTCTTCTTATATTTCATCTTTCTCCAACCCACCCTTTCCTTGCTCCCCTCTCCTCATCCCTTCTTCTATCTCCCAATCTCTCCCTTCTTGTCCTTTCTATCCAGCCATCTCTCTCTCATACTTCTTTCTTTCTATCTTTCTTTCCTTGTTCTTCTGTTCTCCATTCTTCTCTAACCTTCTGTTTCTCTCCTTCTCTCTTGTTATCTTTCCTGCTATCTCCCCATCTTCCCACCTCTCACTGTATTTCTCTCATCTTCCCCTTTCGTCCTTCACTCTCTTCATGTTACTCCCTCCTTGTCTTTCTCTCTATTTTCCATCTCTCCATTTCTCCCTGCCCTTCTTTCTCACTCTACATCACTCCTCTCTATCACTCTACCTCTCCATCTTTCCATCTGTTTTCTTCTTTTTTCTTCTATTCTTTTCTGTCTGTCACTCTGCCAGCCCTTCTCTTCATCTTTTGTTCTCTCTCACCTGCCCCCCCTTTTCCTCCATTTGCTGACAGTGTGCTACAATGTGACCCAGCGATGCTGAGTGAAACAGGTGAGCAGACGATAAAAATAGAGAAAGAGAGAGAAAGAGAGAGAGAGGATGCACTGGCATGATTGACAGACACTGAGCACAAGAAAGAGAAAGGGAGAGAGCAGTTGGAGAGAATAAAGGTGTGGTGTACTCTGTGGGGGTTTGGGGGGGTGATTAAGCAGCCAAACACATTCTGATTAACCACACACACACACACACACACACACACACACACACACACACAAACACACACACACACACACAGGAGACGTGCAGGGAGAGACAGCACCTGGCACAGCACCATGCTCCTAATGAGGGAGGACAGAGGAAGGAGACACACACACGTTTGTTTTAATGTCTTTTTGGGAACCTCCCATTAACTTCTATGGGCATAACCCTAACCCTAGCTATGACAGCGCTAACCCTTACCCAGTCCAAACCTTAACCTTAACAAAATACGAGACTTTTTGACTCTTTCAGTGTTTTTTTTTTACAGAATTCACAGATTTTTGTAAAATTGAGTTTTCCTTTGTGGGGACGTCCCCACAAGGTAAAATAACAGGTTTTTATCACATCATGGGGACAATTGGTCCCTACAATGTAATATAAACATGCTGCATACACACACACACACACACACGTCTTTCTGCTTGTCATTTTGTCTAACCAGTTTTCTATCTATCCCTATCCATCTATCTGTCTGCCTGTTTCTGTATTTCTCTGATCTCTCCATCTATCTATCTGTCTATCCATGTCAGTTTATCTTATTAAGACACAGCAGTTTTATCTTAGTAGCAATAATGTAGGAATATAGTCCCTTTGTCTCTCTCTCTCCCTTTACACACACACACACACACACACACACACACACTCTCTTATTATCTGAGCATGTCTTGGTGCATCACGTCCTGTCTTCATTCTGACACACACTCCAAATGATTTGTCACATCTTTTTAAATTTTTTTTTATTTCTCTCTATTCTCCCAGCTTCTCTTTTTATCGTCCATCATTCCGATAAGAATTTTAATTTACTTTATCCTCTAATGTTCACGCACAGCAGGGCCGACTCAGGGCTACACAAAATACCTCATGAGAAAAGCTAACGCGACTAACATGGCTACGACGAGAACATCTCCAGGACGTGTCCTTATAAATCATTACAAATATCTGTTTCTATAGGAGTAACAAAAATGTTGTAATGCAGTGGTCACCAACCCTGTTCCTGAAGAGCTACCTCCTAATGACTCCAACCAGAGTCCTTAAATCTTACGGCAGTGATTAAATGGTCAGGTGAGCACGATAGTTGGAGCTAAACTCTTCAGGGAGGTAGAGCTATAGGAACTCTACTCTTTTACCTTCAACCTCATTAAACATGCAAAGATCTATGAATATACATGACTATAGGCTGTTAGGGATAGGTCTGTCAATAGGTCTGTCAGTAAGTCCTCATTAGTGTATAATTAGCTGTAATTACGAATCGTTGTGTTTCCGTAAGTTTAGAATGAGCCCTTTATATCGACATAGGGAGCTGCCATGTTGCTCCAAAACATGTCTTTTGGTATTATGGCTAAAAAAATTTTACTTGTTGGCCCTCAGACCATAACACATTATTCTTGGAGCTTGGATGTTTTTCATTAGTTAAAAGTCCTACCCCATAGCCCAGACATACAAAGAATTCAGAGGATTTTTTGTCACATGTAGGGAACAATTTGCCTTTCAAGAAATTGCTGCAATTCTTTTAATGTTGCTTTAAGGGCAGCTTCCCTCACCAGGTTTCTCATGGACTTTAGAGGGAGTAAAGTCACTGTCCTGTCATACTTCCCCTACTTGTTGATTATTATCTTTTCAGTGTTCCATGGTATATCCTGTACCTGCTTTGTTAGCTGTTTTGCAGCTCATGGCTTTCCAGTTCGATATTACCAAGATGATGTCAAGTAAATCCTACAGGAACAGCAGTACTTTGTTTGGGGTTAATCAGTCACCTTAATTGATGGCAGGTGGACACTAATTAGAATTTACCATGAGTATGAATCTGACTGGTTAGTTCTGAACACTGCCACATTCCACATTATAAAAGGCTGTGTACACTTACACACGCTGCATATATGAAGTTTATTGTTTTACTTTTTCTAAAACATTTCTGGTTGTTTGTCACTTGAGTTTTGTGGTTTACAGTTACACTATAAAGGTGAAAAGTTACAGTGAGTTTACATCACAAATCCCAGTCATTATAACAGCGCGTGTAGAGTTTAATATCTACTACATGTATCCATCTGTCTACCTTTCTCTTCATCTCTTCATCTTCGTCACTGTATGTCTTTGTCTGTCTCTCTCTCTTTCCATCTGTTTATTAATCTATCCATCTACTCATCTATCTGTTTATCTATACCTAACCATCCATCCATCTATCCATCCATCCATCTATCCATTCATCTATCTCTCTGTTCATCTCTCTGTCTTCCTGTCTGTTTCTCTCTGTCCATCCATTCCCATCTATCTATCTGTCTGTCTCTCTGTCCACCTGTCTATCTAGCTAACCTCTATCTAAACTAGTCCATCTATTTCTGTCCTCTTGTCTGTTTCTCTCTGTCCATCTGTCCCTATCCAATCACATCCATCCATCCATCCATCCATCCATGAGATGGAGGTGTTCCCAAATTTGCATATTCATCAATACTTAAATCTAGGTGCTATTATGAATCTTATAAGAACCTGAAGTTGCACTAAGGGAATCAAGAGACTAAGAGGCCATAAAGACAGAAAAACTCAATTTCAAGAAAAAAAATGTCATTCAATTTTGAAAGCATAACACTAAATCAGCTGTTTTTTTGCATCCAAAATTATCAAAAATGAAATAATTAAAACATCCCAAGCATACAGTTAACATAAAGAGGAATACTTTCTCTACTGTAATTGCAGATATCTTCGCTTTAATCATACTTCAGACAGTGGGTGGAAACCGAAGGCAGTGAGGGCAGACGAGTGTATTGATTGGCTGAGCCATTTGGAGAGAGAAAAAAGGTTCCAGTAAAAAACAAAAGAAAGAAAATAAAAGGAGAAATGGTCCACCAGCATTGTTTATTTTGATGCCGCTAACAAAGGAACAAACATTTGATTCAATAAATAAGTTACACATGGGATTTTGAAGCTGACAAAAAAAACCTTTGAATTTAAAATTTAGATTTGAATTACACACATGTCAGATAAAACTAAATTTTCTTGGTAAGGATAAAACTTCTGTTGAGATTAAAAAAAAACCCTGAACTCTAACCACACATCTCAAAAATTCAAATCTAAAAATACAGATTTTATGCAAATTCGGTCAAAGCTGAAGCTTCCGAGATTCCCAGGGTAAAAAGTAGATGCTGTCAGAGCTTTTAGCGAGGGTATTAACACTGATGCTACACACTCAACATAACTACTTAAGTAGTGCTCTAGTTAGTTAGCTATGCTAGCTAATGCAATTGTTAGAAGTGTTTCAGGTCCATTACACTCACGATTCATGTCGTGCTTCTTCTGAATACCAAAAACCTGACAACCACGACTGTCACTGATTGGTGTGTACTTTAGTGTGTAGAGAAAAAAATCAGCTCCAGTGTCATGCCTTGCTGCTTCACACTGTTGGTGGTGCTGTTGCACTCGCTTCCATGAAAAAAAGAAAAAACAAATGTAACAGCAAATAATCAATGTTACCAAAAAATCAACTGCAGCAGGTTTAAACAAAATGAGTGTACTGACATCATGGAGCAACATGGCCTATAGAGGTCAAAATGTGTGAGTGTGTGTGTGTAAGTGTGTGTAGCTAGATCAAGGTCACTCTGATCTTCAAAGAAGCCTCCATACTGACACCAGCATCATAGTGGACACGCCCCCTCGCTGTTCTACATCCATCTCACATTAACCATCTGTTCACTGAGTCAGATCATTCGACTCACCTGACCAATAAGAGTCGACTCTTTCTATTGATTATTTAAATTGTTTAATGAAATCTGATCAACACAGCATAAGACCTAGAATCAAAGTTATTAATTGATTTATTTGTTTGTTTGTACGCACTGCAACAGGAAATGAATTCATTTTTTTAAATAAAATTATTTTTTAAATAATTAAATATTATTTTAATTCCTTCTACTTGTTTCACAGCACGAAGTCTAGAAATCAAATATTCAAAAGATATAAAAATGCCAGTGAGTGTAACCTCATTTTCTTTTCATAAAAATTTGGATTAAAAATTTTATTTTTTTCAGGCATGATGTCATTTTATTTGACTTTACCTTCACGCTCGTACTCTTAAATTTATTTTATCTCCAAAATTATTTAAATAAAAATCTGATTAATTATGAGATGCATGTTTTTTGTAATATTTATCATTTTAAAGCCACAAACTCTTTCAAGCATCTCGTTTGCATAAATTATTTTAAATTCAAAGCAAAAAAAACAATGAACACAACATATTTGTGCTAGAACTGAATCTAGATTATTACTCGGTGTCAAATGAGTTAAGAAGATTCACTGGATGCTTTTTTATGTTTTTAATTTGAATACAAAAGCTTATCTCGCCTTGTCCTTAATTCCATCTTAGAAAAAAACATTAAAATTAACATGACTCTTCATAAACTAGTCAACTTCCAAAGTTAACCCAAAAATACTCAAAATGACTTCAGAAATGAGTTGACTTCCACAATTCACCTAAAAAAAACCAAATGACTCTCCAGAACTGAGTCGATTCCCAAAGTTCACCCAAAAATACCCAAAACGACTCTTCAGGAATAAGTCAACTCCTAAAATTCACCTCAAAGAACTGAATCAAAGAGTCAACTCTTTTATGTACACCACATCACCCACTCATGTATGTGTTACCATCTCACACACACACACACACACACACACACACACACACACGCACACACACACACACACACACACGCACCCACACACGCACACACACCTCTGCAAATAGCACACAGTCGAAGGCAGATATAGAGTGAGAGATGAGAATGGTGGGAGAGCGAGAACGGGTTGATATGTCACCATTGGTGGGGTGCATGTGTGTGTGTGTGTGTGTGTGTGTGTGTGTGTGTACGGGAATGTAATCTGATTCTACAATGCATCACTTAGATTCCATATTTAGAAAGTTGCTAAGGTGATAATGAGTGCAGGTGTGTGTGTGTGTGTGTGTGTGTGTGTGTGTGTGTGTGTGTGTGTGTGTGTGTGTGTGTGTGT
>JAQQZR010001607.1:0-10866 GCA_030068235.1 Notoglanidium macrostoma
TATAAATAAAATTTAACCTGATTATTTTTACATTTTTGACTCTGTAAATATAACAAGAGTGAAATGGAGAAATGTTTATCTCCATGATATAATTAAACAAAACATCAATAAATACCCACCAATTCACTTAGCTGCTTCGGGTTGGGGTGGCTGAGTGATCAACCTAGCGCAAAAATGTGTAGATTGCACAGGAATTGTTTGATTTTAAGAGTTTAAAAGGCACAAGAGCAATAAGACAGGGTAAAGTCTCTTTTAAACAGCATGTTCAGAACAAAAAATATTTACAATTATCACACACATGGTTCTTTTCAGGAACTTCACACGATTGTTTTGATGCCAAAAATATGTAGACATTGTGAGATTTCATATAAAAATGGGCAATTACTTTTAAATTTGTGAACTTTTAAACGGAATATAAACTTTGTGAAGGTTTCAACAGTGAAATGTGTCCCCTGCACAACACAATCAATATTTAAGAAAATACTCACATAGCGCTCGCACTCGGCCAGCCATTTTATGAAGCTCCAGCTCCAGGGCCGCCTTAGCTTATCGGCCCGAGTTCATGACGCTCGTAACCTAATCCAGCATTTGTTCTCCTCATTTTTGATTTCCAAAGTACAGCAAAATTTGGCAATGGGGTTTGAAGTTAAGTAAAAGCGAAAGAAAAATTGTCTTGACATCATCAGGGAATAGCATGTTAGCCGCTAGCCTAGCACAGACTAGACCAACTTGAACTCTTCTGGATTTAGTGAATTTAAATAAAATGGGTAATATTTAAATGCATAAATCAAACAAAAAAAACTGTTTGAAAATGTTCATGAACATAAGACTCTTGTGGATTCGTATAGAAGACCCTTATCTTTGACTTTCCACTGCCTCTCATACTTCCTTCTTAGTATGGGCATAAAGTTTGTCCCCATACATTTTCACGGAGAAGGTAATGATTAAAAATACCAATAATAAGAAAATTCCTAGTAATTAGATGTATACAAGCACACTACATGGACAAGACAGACAAGTTAAAATTGGTATAAAATATAAATGGGGAAATAAATAAAAATAAAAAAGGATAATAAAACTTAAGAACAACATGATTGCTTGCACAATCACAATTATATTATTATTAATTACCTTTAAAATTGAAGTCTCCAACATGACAATGTAAAGCTACTGACTATCTGGGTGTTCTCCTTTTAATCATCCACTCCACAGTCGGCTGTTTTATTATTAAAATAAAGATTTTTTATTTTATATCACGGAACATATTGGAATTAAACAAACAAGCTACGAATCATTTGAAGTAGCATGCTAAGCTAGCTGCAATCACAGGGCTACAGACTGTGACCATTTTTTGGTTATGTAGGATTTCTGTGGCTATTTAGTGGTGAATAGACCATCTGAATTCCCTCCCTCACCCCTCAATTTTCAGGTGCGTATTAGAAGGTATGGTGGCCATCAGGAGCCCACAGCATACAATCCGAGTGCTTTCAAGATGATGCCATCATCTATCACCACATCGAGCAGCCAGTAAACTGAAGAAGTTACTATAAATAGATCTTTAGAAATTGTATTTAGTTATTTAGGCTGTAAAACTATAGGCCATAGGTTTCGTCTTGTGGTAGAATTTTATCGCCAGTGAATATTACTGTTTTTGTTCCACATTCTAGTTTTATTGCTAATGTTAGCAGGATACATTTCGGTTTTTCTTCTGTTTGAAGAGTCAAATACCGGATAGAGCAGCTTGTGACGTTCCCGAGGTGAGAGGAAGAGAGAGGAGGAGAGGAAGGGGGAGAGAAGAAGGGGGGAAAGAGAGAGAGAGAGAGAGAGAGAGAGTAAGAGTGAGTGAGTGAGGTGAGCGAGTGAGTGAGAGAGTGAGATAGAGAGGGTGGAGAGGTCAGAACAAGGTGCAGAAGTGGAGTTTACCAGCAGCTGCAAGGAAAAAAGGCAGTGTGGAAGCCCTCCAAAGGTAGTGAAGTTAAGTAACAGAGGCTTGTGTTTATAAAATTATTTTATTATATTGGTCTGAGTGATAGGAACAATACCAGCACAACAGAAAGTGGTATTTACACAGCAGCTCTGTGCTGTGCCTGTAGCAGTGTTAATGTAGTTTATAGTTTGGTGTGTTTTTGCAGTGCAACAAGAGTCATTACTTGGGAAAACATCAGCGATGCTAATGAATGATTATATGAATACTATATAGGTACAGTATCATGCAGCAATATTTTGACATTATTTAAACCCAATTACCTGTCCAGCACAAAACAAGAAACTTCAGCATCACTCTGAAAACATTTGTCCTCCATAAATGATTTCCATCTGGGAAAAGCCACACTGTGTTTACACATTTGACGGGTTTTCTGGGTTTCATTTTTTGTTTGTTTGCTACTTAGTGCATCCTTGTGTTTGAGAAAGGGCATACATAAATAATAATAATAATAATAATAATAATAATAATAATAATAATAAAATCATCATCATCATCATAAATCACTGCTTCCTCCACTCCAGTTTTATTTTCCTGTAGGTCTCTGTACATATATAATGAGCTGTAATAAGACAGACTAAGAATGATCCATGTTTATAATTTCAAGTTGTAACAGGAACATAGGTAGGAACTAAAGTTCCTAAAGGGAAGCAAAAAAATAAATAAATAAAATGGGATGGAATGGGATGGGATGAAATAGAATAGACAGAAGGAATAACACATGACAGACTGTGCTGTTATGAGAATAATATACAAAAATAATGCACATTGTATAACAGCATGGTCTGGAATGGTATTAAGTTATACCACTGTGAGGTTCCAGTGATTACAAACAGAAAGCAAGACTGACAGTGCTTACAACATAAATGTCTAAAAAAAAAAAACCTTCAGTACATCAACAAAATGAAAAAAAAAAAGATAGAAAGGTAGAAGCTTTTTTTGAACCAGTATTTGTTCAGAAAATCAAGTTCTTTTACTGACCACACAGCCATGTTGGTGGAGTTTATACAGTAAGCCATATACTGAGAATGTTTGTATTTCATTGCTTGTTTGACTGATATATGCTTTGACTTTTTATTTTGTTAGAGCATTACCCCTGAAAGTATTTAATTATTTTAGAATAGTTAAGTATATACTTTTAAAATATTCAATAAGTACATCATTCCAGCCTTTTGCCTTTCTAGGGGTATTTTTGCTTCTCCAGTTACACAGATATTATGTTACATTGCAAGTCAGAGATTGATGATGTATCAAGTATCACAATTACTGTATGGTGATACCATCATTATTGTAGGCAATGTATCCCGATAGTATTGTATCATGAGTTACTCTGATTGACACCCCTACTCATGAAGAAACAAAATAAATGCAGTCTACAGAAACATTCTGTCTGCCAATTTACAGAGAAATGCATTTAATCCAATACTTCATTATGTAGCAAGACAGTGACCCAAAACACATTGCCATCATAAGTCTTCATCAGGGAAGTGGAAGCTTTTAGACTGGCCAAGTCAAGCATCAGACCTTAACCCAATTGAGCATGCATACCTCCTGAAGAGAAAAAAAAATCTCCACGAAAACAAACAAATGAAAGAAGCTGTGGTACAAGCCTGAAAGAATGCAACAGTATGGTGATGTGAGAGGGTCTACACCTTGATGCAATTATATATAAAACCATGACCTTGCCATTGACCTTGCTGTTCCAATACATTCAGAGGGGATTGTATAGTACCAGGATAATAGTTAATGAATGTAAAAATCCAGGTTCCTAGCTGCTGGTCAGCATTGGATTTTATGCCTCCCAATAATGGGTTTTTTAAAATGTTATTTTCTCCCAATTATGGAATTTTTAAAACATTGCCATTTTAGTCATATTTGCATGAATATAGTGGTCAGCTACAACATTAAAACCACCTCCCTAATATTGTGTAGGCCCGCCTTATGCTGCCAAAATAGCTCTGACCCATCGAGACATGGACTCCACAAGACCTCTGAAGGTGTGCTGTGATCTCTGACACCAAGACATTAGCAGAAGACCCTATAAGTCCTGTAAGTTGCAAGGTAGGGCCTCCATGGATCGGATTTGTTTGTCCAGCACATCCACAGATGCTCATTCAGTTTGAGATCTTGGGAATATGGAGGCCAAGTCAAGTCTTGACCTAAAAAATGTTTATTTAGGTGGCAAGTGTCAAATTAACATGCACAGGAATGCCAGGACTCAAGGTTTCCCAGTAGAACATTGCCCATAGCATTACATTGCCTCTGCTGGCTTGCCTTCTTCCCACAGTGCATCCTGGTGCCATCCTTGTGCCTGATGCCAATGTGATTCATCAGACCAGGCCATCTTCCTCCATTGCTCCATGGTCCAATTCTGATGCTCATGTACCCACTGTAGTCACTTTTGGCAGTGGAGAGTGTCAGCATGGGCACACTCCTGCGATGCACTATATGTCTTCACACCTTTCTATCATATCAGGCTTTAACTTTTTTCAGCAATTTCTGCAACAACAGCTTTTATGTGGGATTGGAGCAGATGGGCTACTATTTACTCCCCACATGCATCAGTGAGCCTTGGGCGACAAAGACCCTCTCACCAGTTCACTGGATGTCCTTCCTTGGACCACTTGGTAGATATTAAAGACTGGGAACACCCCAGAAGACTGACTGGTCTGCAGTTATGCAGGCACATACACAGCAAGCTGCGATTCATGGTGAGTTCTGACACCTTTCTATCATAGCTAGCACTAACCTTTTCAGCGCTTGGTGCTACAGTAGCTCTTCTAGCTCTTCTGTGAGATAAGAACAGATGGGCTAGCCTTCACTCCCCATATACATCAATGAGACTTGGGTGGCCATTACCCTGTCACTTGATCACTGGTTGTCCTTCCTTGGACCACTTCTGGTAACCCCTGCATACTGGGAACACCCCACAAGACCTGCAGTTTTGGAGATGCTCTGACCAAGTAGTCTAGCCATAACAACTGGGCCCTTGTCAAAGTCACTCTGATCCTTACGCTTGCCCATTTTTCCTGCTTTAAACACATCAGGTTTGAGAATGGTTGTTTACTAGTAAGGCTACGATTAGTTGGCATAATCCATGGTGTCAATTCGAAAAATTTTAGTGTCAATGCGTAATACGTAAATGCTCTACAGAAAGTGCTGCCACTGTCTGCCATAAAAGCATTCTGTACTAATGAAGAACATATGATTGAATGTCCAAAACTTTCGAAAGTGTGGGAGCATTACACGAAAAATAAACCAAAGAAGCAAATTCAGTGCAGACTTTGCAAAGAAGATTTGCCATTTCACAGTAGCACAATGGTGATGCATGAGCATTTGAAGCAGAGGTACCCTGGAGCTATGATGTCTACTCTGGATGGGTAAGTATCAATGGGGTCTATGGTAGCTCAGTGTTTAAGCCATTGGACTAGTGATCGGAAGGTTGCGAGTTCAAATCCCAGCACTGCCTAGCTGCTACTGCTGGGCCTGTGAGCCTTAATCTTCACTGCTCACATGTATACTGTAAAATAAGACTTATGTAAGTCGCTGTGGATAAGGGTGTCTGCCAAATGACATAAATGTAAATGTAAGTATGAGCGAGTTAAGTGCATCTCATTGAATTGGTAACTTGTAGATCTTTTTTCATGACCAACTGCTTCATGCTTTAGCCAACTGGCTATAATATTAGTATCATAATGTTTATATTGTATATTGTATAATGTATATAAAACAAAGCCTCATGGATGATGCTTTATAAATGAACGCCATTTCAGTTATGTTACCTAATGCGCAATAGTACAATAGTAAAGCAGTGAATTATAGGAGTAGCTGATGATCAACAAATTCCATCCAGGTTACACCTTACCATCCAGAACTCATTTTACAAAGCTCATGGAGGGAAAGTTTGAAGTTACTCTTGGTAAGGTTAAAGATGCTGTCAAATCAACCAAGAACAAGATTGCTCTGACAGCAGACACCTGGACTAGTACTGCCACATAAGCATATCTTGGCATCACTTGTCACTTTACAAATGATGACTAGGAACTCAGCAGCTTCTGCCTCACAACCATGCCACTCAAAGACCTGCACAGTGGACCCAACATTGCTGCATGAATTGAGCAGGCTGTGGAAAGGTTCGAGATCCCGCCAGGCAAAATTTGTGGCAGTTGTCCATGACAACGGCTCCAATGTCGTGCTGGCTGCAAACATCTTGCAGGAAAAACATGGATGGATGCCTGTCCACTGCACTGGCCACACTTCACAGTTGGTGATCAGGTATGCACTGAAACACCCTCAGATCATCAAAATACGAAGAGCAGTGAGGTGTTTCATGGAACACTTTAAACAAAGCAAACTGACTTCAAGCACACTGAAGACGAAGCAGATACAGATTGGGTATCCGGAACGCAAACTTGTCCAAGACGTCTCTACCAGGTGGAACAGCACTTATTGTCTGATTACTTTCCTGCTGGAAGAAAGACTGCCACTGACTGCAACTCTAACTGACCTGACAGTAATAAAGAGAGGGAAACAATGTCTGGACTTCAAAGCTGGTCAGTGGACCCGGCTAGAGGAACTGGTGACAGCTCTCCAGGCCTTTGAATGTGCCACTGTCTACTTGAGTAGTGAAAGCTATGTGACAGTCTCTGCTCTGCTTCCTGTGATCAGAGAGCTTTTGAAGTCCACCCACACTACCTATGATACAGCTCCTGTGCAGGCCATACAGGCAGCTGTTTCAGAGGAGATTACTGCACGCTGGTCAAGAGAGGTCATGGTCACAGATGAAAACCCAAGCAAACAGATCATTGCAGCTTCTCTAGACCCACCTAAATTCCACCTGAGATTCCTGACACCAGAGGAGATGTTCAGTATTCAGAAAAAAGTACAAGGTCTAGCACTACAGTCCATGCATGGTAGTACTACTGTGAAGAACCAGAGCACCAGTGGAAAATGAAGAAAACACAGCATCAGATGGCAGGGATGCCATAGCATCAGCAGAGAGAATTTCAGATAGTCTGTTTCAGCACTAGATTCACTACTTGGATGTGACTCAGACAGTGAGACCAATGAACAGGATGCACACAAAGTGATCACTAAGGAAGTAAGATTAGTTTATTTACATAGGAACAGTGCATACTTACATTTAAAATCAAATGTAACATTTAGCCACCAGATAATTTTCATCTGTTTTCCCATGGCAGATGCTAATGTACTTCAGAGACCAGCCCATCTCAAAGACAGAAACCCCCCTCCTGTCTTGGTGGGAAGTTGAACAAGGCAAAGTATCCAACTCTTGCATCACTAGCCAAATCATTCTTGTGTATTCCTGGTACATCTACTTCCTCTGAGCCACCCTTCCCAGCAGCTGGGAACATCACCTAAAAGAGAGCCAACCTAACTCTAGATTATGTAGATAAGTTCATGTTCCTGTACTGCAATTTAAAGCATTTTTGAACTATTGTTAAAAGTTATTTTGGATTGGAAGAAGTTCTTTTTATTTAAAATTGAAGCCTTATTTGAACTTTTGGACTTCCAGACCCAGCAATATTTGAAATAGGATGGACTATTTTTTTTATTTTTAATGGACTTGAATATCACTTTTTAGCAAAGTTATTCTTTAGTTCATTTTGGACTTTCTGAGTTACTACTTCCACAACCTGCAAGATAGGTTAATAGCCCCACATGCTGGGGCAGAGGCTGTGATTTCACACTTTAATTTGTATTATTTACTGAATTTATTTAAATTTTATTGTAATGATCACGTTACAAATACATTTGATTCAGCTATCAAGCTTGAGTTTCAAATTCATATGTTTCATGGGTCATTATTTTAATTTGCTATGGGACCTTATGTTAAGGCAGAGACAGGGTGTCATTCATAGGTGTGCAGACTTGATCAGGTGAAGTAAAACATGCACTGGAGCCTGGAACAGGAGCCACACCAACAGGAAGCAGAAATGGAGAGTGTGACAGAAATAATTATTGACTAATCGAAAAAATAATCAACAGATTAGACGACTACCAAAATAATCATTAATTGCAGCCCTATTTACTTGCTGCCTATTATATCCTACCCCTTGATAGGTTCCATTGTAACTCCATTGTTATTGTAAGATAATCAATGTTATTCCCTTCATCTTTCAGTGTCTTAATGTTATAGCTGATTGGTATATATGGTTTGAAGTCACTGTGCAAGAGTAAAGTGATTTTCTTTTACAACATGTTGCCATCTGGGTGCATGTGCATTGCTTACCTGGGGAAGAGATGACACCAGGATTCACTATGAGAAGGCAAGCAAGCAGAGGCGGTGTGATGCTCTGGGCAATGTTCTGCCGGGAAATTTTGGAACTTTAGGTCCTGGCGTTCATGTGACTGTAACTTTGACACATACCACCTACCTAAACATTATTGCAGACCAAGTGCACGAAGGGTCATGGCAATGTACATGAAGGGTCATGGCAATGGTATTCCCTAGTGGCAGTGGCCTCGCTCAGCAGAATAATGTGTCTTAGATTGATGAACATAAAAAGTTCAAGGTTCCCTAGATCTCAATCCAATCGAGCATCTGTGGGATGTGCTGGACAAACAAGTCCGATCCATGGAGGCCCCACCTCACAACTTACAGTACTTAAAGGATATACTGCTAACATTTTGGTGCCAGATACCACAGCACACCTTTAGAGGTCTTGGAGTTCATGCCTCGATGGGGCAGAGCTGTTTTTTCGGCACAAGGCAGACCTACACAATATCAGACATGTGGTTTAAATGTTATGGCTGATTGGCGCAACAGTATTGTTTCATTGAAAAGAGCAACAAGAGGCAGTCAGAACAATGTAGGTCTTTCAAAATTACACAGAACCAAATAACTGAAGTAAGCTAACAATATTAGTTAGGAATATTACATACTTATTTACCTTTCTGTTAGTGACCTTACAAGCCATCTTACTAGTAGTTCCATGGGTGAGGATAAGCATTTGCTAGCAGACCTTAACTAGTTGTCTTACCCCTGTTAGACACCAACTAATGGGTTGGGCACTCATGCAGCTCTTGTTTGCTCTCGATTTCTCTACAAGAAATTCCACATCATTCATAGTCCTCCAGTTTGAAGTGCTGGCTGAAAACTTACAAATATCTATAACTTTCGGTGGTTTATAGACCACTTTGGTGTTTGTAAACAATAAGGCCCATTTAGCTATGCAACATGGTGCTAATGGGGTTATCCTTCGTTCAACCGTCTTCTGTTGGAAGAGGGTCAGTTTAAATAAAATGCTGGAAATCAAATATATGAACATATTTCTACATGCAGCCTGTGTGTTCTCAAGATGGTGAATGTGTTATACACATATTGAATGTGTTATATACATGACAGATATATTGCCAGTTTGTTGCATCTAGGTTCTATTTTGGCACGTATTTTTTGCATTTTCTGTCTTTGTAGCATGTTGGGCCTTTTGGCTACCACAGGTGGCTTATACAGTATATTTGCAAAATGTATGCTGGATATTGTAAATTCGCTCCATTGATGTGTGGAAACCGATAAAAAATTATTAAAGCTACACTATGAAGGATAGAAATCTGTATATAGCAGTGAGGTTGCAGATTTGCAACCAACTGAATGCCCCCTTCCGTATCCCTCTCTTTCCAGGTGTGTATTAGAAGGTACGGTGGCCATCAGATGCCCGCAGCATACAATCCAAGTCCTTCCACTTACTAGCCAGTACCTGATGTGGTTACTTTAAATAGATATTTAGAAATTGTATTTAGTTATTATTGTTACTTGCTTCTCGTTGTGGTAGTGTTTTATTGATGATGAATATTTTTGGTATTTGTTCCATGTTGTTGTACAGTTTTACTGCTAAAATTAGGAGAATACATTTTTTTTTTCTCAGTTTAAAGAGTCATAGACATAAACATCCCAGTAATGTTACTGAGGTCAGAGAGACAGGGAGAGGAAGAGGATTGCTCAGAGCAAGGTATGGAAGGGGAGCTAACAGAGTTGCTTCTGCTGCTCAAAAAGAAAAGGAAAGAGTGGAAACCCTTCAAAATGAGCATCGAGAAGTAGCAGAAGTTTCAAGTTATAAAATATTTTATTATATTGGTCTGCTCGATATGAACAATACCAACAGAATAGAAAGTGGTATTTACATAGCAGCTCCGTGCCAGTATCAGTGTTACTTCAGTCTGTAGTTTGGTGCGTTATCACAGTGTAACTGGAGTCACTGAAAACATTAGTGACACTAACAAATGATTATATAAATACTATAGGAACATTATTGAAAAGCGATATTTTGACATTATTTAAACCCAATTACCTGTCCAGCACCAAACAGGCAACTCCGGCATCACTCGGAAAACATTTGTCTCTCATCAGTAATTTCCATCTGGGAAAAGCCACACTGCGTTCATCCCTGTTAACCCTTGCCATTGTCTGTCCCGATTTCACCGTCTTCATTTTGCTTCTTTAAAGAGGACCCATGCTTCCTTACTATTTCTTGTCTTAAATAATACGCATGAGTCTTTTAGTTTAGGTTCTCAAACTTGTTACCCAGCAAACACTGATCCCTTTCCTTTCTTCCCTCATCTTTCTTCCAGGTTCACACTGCTGCTTGTTGAAACACGGAAAGCGCTCTATACAGGCTTTCTGTTCTGGACTAATGTAGCAACATGGCAGCGCAACATGTCGGCCTCCATTAAACGTGGACCCGTGCCATATGTAGATATAAATGGCTCATCCTAAGCTTACAAAAGCACAATGATTTGTAATTACAAGTATGTGTATAGTAATAAAAACATACTTAAGAATAATATACTCAATTTCAGCTAATAAATTCTCCTAAATCCTACATAGTGTAGCTTTAATTGACTGAATAATACATACCATT